>OY978220.1:39036555-39225022 GCA_963854785.1 Vaccinium vitis-idaea
GATGGTGGGAGATTCTGCCAAAATTACTTGGGCATTTCAAGAGACTTCAGCCCTCGAAATTGGCTAGCCCAATTAAATTACAAAATTAGCAATCCCAATGTTTTTTTCATAATCAAATCTCTATTTCCTCTCTCTGTAATCTAAGGCATTGTCTCTTTGGCCCATTTGTCCAGACGAATTGACCTTTACAAAATTCATCTTCCAAACTTCAATGAACAATCCTAAAATTCCATCACCAAATTAACACGTGTCAATCAATGTAGTTCATTTTTACAGATTAAGGAATTTTACCTTGTGGGTTCCTCACGAATATCACAATAGCTCCCTTTGCATGCAACAGATCATTTCACCGTAATTTAAACAAATTTCAATTCTCGATGTAAAATGTGAAAATTTGCACTTCAATTCAATGTGAACAACCCATTATCCGCACAAAAATGGTAAATCCAATTTGGCCATTGTAGCCTCAAAGATGAATAGAAACACAACACAGAAATAAATAATAATAATAAAAAAAAAAGACATGATATGAGAGAGAGTGAGAGAAAAAATACAAAAATAAACAAGTGATGGGGAAATGATACCCGGAGGAGGAGGAGTCGTGTTCTGGTCAGACCTTCGCTTTCTCTTCCCCATTATATATGTACGTATATTGCAAATTGGGTTATATTGTGTATAGGTTTTGTTACTTAAACAATAATCAACGGCCAGAAAGCTGCCAAATTTTAGGGTTTTGGGTAGAGGAGCGTCTGTGGCGTTGCGGAGATGGAGCTAGCAGATGTACGGTGAATACATACATACATGTATATATATATATATATATAGAGAGAGAGAGAGAGAGAGAGAGAGAGAGAGAGAGAGGGTTGGCAGCAGTTGCGTGCGTGTGTGTGAGCGAGAGGGAGTGAGGAGGAGAGAGAAATGTGCGAATGAAACGCCGGGGGGGACCTGGACCACCTGGTTTCAACTCCCCGTCCACATCACCTCCGGTAAAGCGGCGACACGTGTTCATAGGAATTCCAAGATTTCTCTCGGTTTTTTTTATTCTCACGGAAAATGAGGTTTGGCCTAAAAAATCAATTTAACTTATTTTTTTGTTTTATTTGATTTTTTTTTTTTTCGTTTGTTAGTTTTGCATCGATTTTTTTAGTATTATTGGTTAGTTTCGGCGAGATGAATCCAAAAAGGTAAAAGATTATGACTAGAACTCTTAATTTTTTGAATAAGATCGAAAAAAATGTAAAAAACTTACTTATTGGCTTATTTTTGTCTTTATTCAAAAAAATTATGATTCGATCATAATTTTTTTACTTTTTTTATTCCTTTCGCCGAGACGAACCAATAATACACAAAAAGTTGATGTAAAACTAAAAAACACGAAAAAAATCAAATAAAGACGAAAAAATAAACCAACTAACTTTTTAGGCCAAAACACACCTAAATAGCAGTGTTGCGGTGGTGTATCGATTTGCGAGAAAAGTGAATTGATATTTGTAAAAATTACTACATTAACGTCCACGAGATGTGTACTACTCCTAATATTCAAACTTGCTTTGTAATTTATGTTTATTATTTGGCGATCACTAGGCGGACGTTAGCAAGACTCTTGTATGTTTTTGGATTGCGAATTTGCGTGTTGTTGGGCTGAGACTTTTGAAAGCCCAATAAGTTGTTTGCAGATGTGGGCCCCTAGGCCTAGTATATGAAACTGATTAGAGATTCTGGCAGGCCTAAACTATACTCTTGAATGGGCTCTAGGTAGTTGAGGGTTCTCAATAGTCTCACTGCAATCAGGCTCCGTTTGGAACTAGGAGAAAGGAGGGGAAAAGAAGAGAGAGATTTAAAAAAGTTCTTCCCTTGTTTGGTTCTTAAAAAAAAATACAAGGAAAAATTAAAAATTCCCATTCAATTGTTTTATCAATTTCTCTTCAACTCTCCCTCGTTTCCTTCTCAATTATTTTCCATTTCTGTTCTTTTTCTTTCCTCAAATTCCAAACAGAGCCTCCAACTCCAATTTAGCGGTGGACAACGGGGCTAATTATTGGGTACTCCCCGCAAATAAAAGATTGGCATCACACTCAGGCCCGGCCCTGTGGGCAGGCTTGGGAGGCCCGGCCCTGTGGGCAGGCCTGGGAGGCCCGGGCCTGGGGCCCCCCGGTTTTTGGGGCCCCTTCTTGTAGGAAAAAAAAATTTATATATATAAAAAAAATTATATATAAAAAAAAATTTATATATATATATATATGAAGGGCCTCAAATTGAGAATAGGGTTGGGGCCTCGCGAAACACAGGGCCGGGCCTGATCACACTATATGAACCACCCCTTGTCTCCTAACCACCCAACAAAAGTGAATGATAAATGTTCCTACCGGATGATTTGTCTCTACGTAAATGGTTGAGAGTACCATGTAGGCAATATCATGTGGTACTACCGGAGTTGAATAATTACTCGACAACGGGTGTGGGCCACGAAACTCGTAAATTTGATAAATCTTTACTTTTTGAATTATTTCCGTGTGCTTTTAATATAATGAATAGTATTCTTTATCTTCTCATCGAAAGTCATTATTATTGGTTGTGATAGAGGTTTGAAATTCAGATATGGTACTAGATGGTGCCTGCATTTGTTAACCAACTTAATTATGGCACAATCGTTGATTTAAGTTGGTAAATTATTCCAAATCTCCATGCATACCCTTTGTTTATTTTGTCGTGAAAAAGGAGGGAATAAACTTTAAGGAGGGAATTCAGCCCCAAAAAATAAACAAGTATGTGGTGTATACGTAGGATGGATATACCTAGTACGTGTATAAAAAAGTACGTGAATATAAAGGGCAATGATTTTCACACATTCATTTTTTTATGAATGAACTTTATTTTATTTTTTAGTGAAAAATTACGTAGTAGTACTCCAGCTGCACCGATAGAAAGACAAGAATGAAATGCCTTCGTAAAAATAAGGAGTGTGAAAATTATTTCCCGAACAAAATATATACGTGTATACATAGGTTTATAAATAGTACCAATTCATGGTACGTGTACATGTATCAAAAAGTACGTGTATACATGGGTCTATAAAAAAAGTGCCAATATATATATAGTGTGTGTGTACGTGTATAAAAAAGTACGTTTACGCAAAGGATTGTTGTATTCTTCTATAATACGTACAAAAATTGCAAACTCATATACTAGTAAAATACTGATTCCATGCCAAGTGTTGTTGATATGGACCCTCAACTATGTAAATCTTGCACTATTGGATTCCTTAAAAAAAGATACATAGTCCAGAGGTGTACTCAGAATTTTTATGCATTGATGCCCCCGAATGATATAAGCAAAATTCTAGTGGGTTTCTTGGGGTAGTTTTTATTTAAATACTGTACGTTTAGAGTCAATTGAATAGATAAAGATACGGGTACAGAGGCCATGATACAGAAAATGTGCCGATTGCGTTCGGGGACCCACTTTTGGGTCCCTCACGAGTGATCCCAGCCGTTCATTGTTCTTAAAACATTTTTCCGAGGGGTCCCACTAAATTTCAGCTCAATCGGACGGTTGGAAGTGCTCCAACCAAAGTCCCACCGTTCCAACCAAAATTTTAAGAACAATGAACGGTTCGAATCACTCATGTGGGACCCAATATGGGTCCCCGAACGCAATCGATATATTTTCTGTACCATGGCCTCTGTACGCTCAGCATTGTCCCAATTGAATAAATAATGAAAATATGTACCTCTATTCGAGAAGCTTTGAAAATAAGTACCCCACTTATCACCACAATGCTAGCTAGTTATGTCCTTTATGTACGTATGAATCTCATTGGAAGATCAATTTGTCAGCTAGCCTAGCCTGTGAGACAGTGACCCTAGCTCTTCCGAAATTGATATGGGTCCTGCTACTACTACTGACCACCCAATGGGTGATGTGCTTTTTTTATCTTGATCCCACTGGGCTGTCTTTTTCTTCACCTGTCAGTCAGTGTTTTACCGTCAGTTCGATTGGGTACTTTTTAGAGTCATGCTAACGGGTACTATAGTGCACCCGTTAAGGATACAAAAAATACAATTTTGTGGGGTCCCATTTCTACAAAAAAAAATACACTTGTACGTTAAAATATACTTAAAGATGCACTTTAAAGTACAAGGGTACTTTTAAATTGTATTTTTTTGTACTCTTAACGGGTGCACTATGACACCCGTTAGCATTTTCTTACTTTTTATGCAATTTCTTTTACCATTTCTTTCCAATCACTAAACTAAAGGAACGGCGATACAAACACTCCCTGGGAGCCACTCCCTCTCTCACATGGGGTGTGGTTGGAGACCACACCCCATGTGAGAGAGGGTGTGGCTGGGGGTGTGGTCCCCACATCTGGGCCCCACGCCCCATGTGAGAGAGGGTGTGGCTGGGAATGACTCTCAGGGAATGAATGTATCATTTTTCAAACTAAAGTTGGGTTCTTCCAACTAAAACATTACACGTGTTATTAGCTTTTAAGTTTACTTCCTTTCAACAGCCTTTTCCAAAAGGATGCCCAATAGTACATTAAGGATCCTGCTACGGGTACAAACGATTTTGTACAGAAAATGTACAAATCGGTCTCGGGGACCCACTTTTGGGTCCCACACGAGTGATCCGAACCGTTCATTATTTTTAGAACATTTTTCCGAGGGGCTCCACAAAATTTCAGCTCAATCGGACGGTTAGAAGTGCTTGAACCAAAATCACGCCGTTTCGTTTTCTGTACAAAATCGTTTGTACCCGTAGGATTACCGGTACATTAATCAATGCCGAATTTAACCTTGGACATTAACGATTTTTTAAGAGTAATGCTACATACACTTCCGGGTTGCACACCCGGGTACACTTCCGGGTCAAAAACCTCCAAAACGACGTCTTTTTTGAGGCAGGTCAAACTAAAATAAAAATAAAAAACATGGAAATCAGAAACCACAGCTTCCCCTTCCTTTCCCAAATTTCAGACCTTCAGATGGAGAGCGAAGAAGACGATCGATCTCTGAACCCCCAACTCCACAAAACATCAAAATTTCAGTTGATTTGGCCAAAAACTCAAACACCCAGAAGGCAAATAGTTGTAGAAACTTCATAATCACTTTCAAAGCTCAACCCATCCAGTGAAATACCCAAGAAACGCAAAACAATGAGCAATAAAAGAGTCCCAAGGGAAGGAGAGATAATTATAGTTGTGGGATTCCCTCTCTCTTGATTGGCACGCCGAGTAAGAGTGATGAGTTAGGGATCCCCTGCTGCTTTTGCTATAGGGTAGGCCTTTTGGAATGGGAACAGAGAGGGGTGAAGTAGTAGATGGAAATGGGATATTTTGGATCAAGTTTACAAGCCCACCCACCCTCTCTCTCTCTCTCTCTCTCTCTCTCTCTCTCTCTCTCTCTCTTCAACAGAGAGGGGTGAAGTAGTGATGCTGGTGGTGTTCGGTGGTCATGGAGCCACGTTGGTGGTGTGCCGCCGGTCGTCGAGGTGGCGCCGATCTTCGTACAGGGAGATAGAGACAAACCGCAGCGAGGGTTCGAATCTCGTCGGCGTACACAAGTGGTGGTGGTCGCCGAAGTGGGAGACTTCCTTGTCTCTGGGATCGGCAGTGGAAGCGGCAGCGGTGGTGGTGTTCAGAGATCGATCGTCTTCTTCGCTCTCCATCTGAACGTCTGAAATTTGAGAAAGGAAGGGGAAGCTGTGGTTTCTAATTTCCACGTTTTTTTTTTTAGTTTGACCCGCCTCCAAAACGACGTCGTTTTGGAGGTTTTTGACCCGGAAGTGTACCCGGGTGTGCAACCCAGAAGTGTATGTAGCATTACTCATTTTTTAAGGGAAAGTGATATGAGTACACCATTTGTGAACCACAAATGCACACAACTCATCTACGCCTGAGCCTCATCATTCCGCCCGTTGGCCCGCCCAAAGCTCGTCAAGCCCGTCGGGCTTTACCCGAGTCCGAGCCCGTCAAATGGGCAGGCTAGCCTAGCCCGACCTTCCCACGGGCCGGGCTCATGCACCACAAATGCACACAACTCATCTACGCCTACTCTCGCCTACCATCTACGGTTATTTTGTTTTTCAAAAATGATAAATACACAAACTTTGTGCTACAACCTCACTCACATGGGGTGTGGGCCCCACACCCCATGTGAGTGAGGTTGTGGCACAAAGTTTGTGTATGTATAATTATTGTTTATTTTTTTCCCCTTTCAGCTCTATTACTTCCACTGTCTGAGTAGTTGATTATCACATGTCCAAAAATAGTGTGGATATCAATTCAATGTGGAAATTGCACCTCTTTTTTAAATAAACATTTCAATTTTTTTTTGCAATTTACCGGATATCAATGTGCTCTTTTAATTCTTGAAAAAGGTTTGAACTTTTTCCTCAAAAAAAAAAAGTATTATTTTTGGATTATATGTCTTTATTCATAAAAAAATTGAGAATGGAGAACTCTGTTGTCCTTGAGTGATTGGCCTTACCAACTCCCAAACTGAGCCATCTATTTCAAATTATACTTGAATAAAAAAAAAATTATAATCAAAACCTTAAAAAAAATTCACTAAAGACAAAATAATTTAAAACATATAGACTTTTGGATTATATTTGTCTTTATTCGCAAAAAAAAAAAATTTAATTAATTTATTTTTTACCTTTTCGATTTCTCTCTTCGGAACAAACCAATAATTCACAAATAGAAGTGTTTTATTTGCAATGTGTACGTTTAGTGTACTAGTTTGTAAATTATGTAGTACTTGTGACATTATTTGATGATGTCAACACTCCTTTTTCGCCTTCCGGTAAAAAATTTATGTGTAAAAAATTCTCCCTCCGTTCCAAATTATTTGTCCCTCCGTTCCAAATTAGTGTAATTATTTTTCAAAAAAAATCTCATAAATACGTTATTTTTTGCGTGCGAAATGCATGCGCTCCTAAAAGGGGCAAACAATTTGGAACGGAGGGAGTATGTACTAGTATATCAATTTTTTGGGGATGTTAAAATTAGCAACAATGCTATGGGTACATCAATTGTTCACCCTAAATGCACACCACCCTGGTGTAACAAATGAGGAAAGGCCCATTTTTTGGGTGAGCCCCACATTGAGCCTCTCCTCATTTGCCACCTCAAGGTAATGTGTATTTGGGGTGTACAATTGGTGTACCCATATCATTTTCCTAAAACCAGTTACTCCTACGGTCCTACCTAAAAGCAAAAATGTTAAAGTATAGCCGTGGTAGTACGATCTGACTGCTTTGAAACTCCCCGTGTCCATGTGATGCGCGTGCATGACACACCTGACCACCCAATGGGTGATTCTTAGATTTTGCCAATTGGTATTGATAATTGTTTCGAACCCGGGGCTGTAAAGAGTTTACTCACTACTGACGTTTAGAAAGAGCATTTGAGACGTTCATTTCGATTATCAATAGTTCAGATATGTATCTATACTCTCATCGTAAGGATATTCTTTTACCTGTAAAAATACTTAGGCGAATATGAACCATCATATAATATTACGCGGATATTTAATTTTAACACTTACGCGTTAGAGATTTGCAAAATGGATGAGGTGGATCATATTTTCATGCTTGTGACGATCAGGGTGGATCATTGAAGGGGAGGTGACACAGGCCATCCCAAAATCAGGTATAAAAAATAAAAAACATACTTATAAATGAAAAGAAATCATATATTTTTTGTGGATTACTACTATTTTTCACTTATTGCGGTATTTGTTTTGGGTAGATTTATATATGTTGATAGATGATTAATCTATCAAAATGTGTATCTTTTTTGGATATTATGAGTGCTTAACATAAGAATATGTGTATTTTTTAGATACGAAGGCGGAGTATCTTCGACGGAATTTTCGGTATTTTTTCACAAATCATTATTCTCGAATACACCACATATAATATCATTCAGCGTAGACAACACCCATTTTTTACTAATCGTAAATACTTTGATGAAATGATTAACCTATAAAAATGTGTATTTTTAGAATAAGTTTCCAATACAGTATACTAGCATCAAACCCGTGCTATGCACGGAGTCGCAATACACGAAAATCTAGCGTCGTACCGGGCTACATGATTATATGCTTGGAGCACTTTGATTCCACAATCAAGCGGAAAACCCGTGCTATGTACGGGATGAATTAATGTTATCATATACCAATAATTTAAATTTGTACGGCAAGAACAGTGTTAATCTTCAAAACACGTCTATTATTTTTGGTATTAAACATATTGATGAGTGATTAATCGATGAAAGTGTGTAATTTTTGGGTATTAATCATGTTGATGATGATTAATCTATGAAAATGTGTATTCTTTTGGGTATTATAAATAATTAATCTTAGAACACTTATACCTTTTTTTATACTAATAATCCCTCCGTTCGTAAAGATAATCCACTGCCAAAAAACCTCTAATTTTCGGATAGAAAAACAAAGCACCTCCGTACATGATTTATACATTTCTTCATACAAAATTAAAGAACTAATTGAGATTTTTATCCAAAAATTGCACGTCGCTTTATAATTAATAGACTATCTTTTGTGAGATGGAGGTGGAAGAATATTAATTTTAGGTGCTATCTTCGAGTCAAAATCCTGGCTCCGTCCCTGAGTATTACTCTAATATAAATTGTCAAAAAAATCTTATAACTTGTTTAAGTACCTCACAAAATCAAACTTAATCAAATCTTAAAATACCTCACGACCTTCATATTTTGCTCTAGGGCTTAACTCCTTTGTTTATGGAGCTGGACATTGCAGTGGTGCAATCGTTGTGCTTAATGTTTGGTTGGTTCAAAATATTAGTTCACTCATATCAGTCATATGGATATATAGTTTCTTATATTTGGATGTTAGTTTTGCGATTATTACGTATCATATGTGTAAGGCATATATTTGAGTTTTGAATTTTTTTTTCCACAATATAATTCAATTGTATTCTACTACTTCTTATTTTGTTCATATATTAATTGTTTAAGTTAGATAGATATTCATCATTCTATCTTAAAGTAGAATATAATACTATATGTCACTTTATCAAAAAAAAAAAAAAGAAGAAGATAGTTTCTTATATTTGGATGTTAGTTTTGCGATTATTACGTATCATATGTGTAAGGCAGATATTTGAGTTTTGAATTTTTTTTTCCACAAAATAATTCAACTGTATTCTACTACTTCTTATTTTGTTCATATATTAATTGTTTAAGTTAGATAGATATTCATCATTCTATCTTCAAGTAGAATATAATACTATATGCCACTTTTTCAAAAAAAAAAAAAAGAAGAAGAAGAAAAAAAGAGAACAAATTCTATCCCACAAACTCAAGAAAGGGTGGCTAAAGAATTGTTAAGATCTTATTTGTCATCTGATAGTCATATAGTAATTTAGTATTGTACCTTTCAAGATCTTAGCAATAGCAACTATTAACTTGACACTAACTGCTAAATTGAGAATAATATTCCAATTATGTAACCCTTTGACCATTTTTGGTTTCAAAATGTTGTTTTGACAATTTCAATCGATTGATTTTCTCATCAAGGTCTTCACATCGATCCTGTAAAAGCCGAGTCATTTTTTAACCAACATAAATTTCGACATCGAAAGCCATTATAGATTTTTTTTAAATGAATACTAATTAATAGAAACTAAAAAAAATAGTAATTACAAACTAACTCACCGTTACCAAAACATGGGTTATTTGTTCATTTGCACCAGGCCAACCATGGCCCTAGCCAAAGTATAAGAACAACAATAAGGTTTGCACGAAAATATAATTGGTTGGATTGAGAGACTGATGGCTGAGAAAATGGGGGACGGACATTTTCATTTTTATAAGTTTTTGATGTATTTGGAATTTAAAACTAATGGATTATTGTTTTTATTTGCAAATGTTGAGTGATTTTTTAAATTATTTTGAAAATTTTAATTAGCTAATTAATTGTTTCATTTGTAGAACTTATTGATTGATGAGTATTTGAAATTTAAAATTATTTGACAGAGTATTTTCTTTACAAATCTTGAGTGTTGATTCCTTAAACCATGGAACTTGCTTGAAATCTGAAATTATCTACTTATGGTAATTGAATTATTGTCACATGTGTCACTCAAAATTCTATACGACAAATCAACTATTTTATGCCACTTGTCGCGATGAGAGCCTTTCTCACAAAAAGTCATTCTGCAATACTATATAAGATTTAGTTTTCTTTGATTACAAGTTGTCAAATCAATAAGTCATTATCCTCACATACATCAACTGATTTGACAACTTTTAGTCTAAGAGCATCCTTATCTCACACACAAAAAAACACACCAAATTTAACCTCAAAAACACCTTTTATAATTTAACAAGTCATTTTTCAAAAAATTCACAAAATCAGACTCTCTATTCAAACTTTAGCAAGTCACTTTATAAAAAAACTTACAAAATCAAACTCTTTATTCAAACTTTTACTCTTCCCTCCCTCTCATCTTTTGGTGCGTGAACAATGTCTCCCTAAATTTGGGGGTTACTGTAGCAAAGTTATAAAATGTAGCAAATTAGAGAGACATTTGAGGAGCCTGAATTTTAAGGTTTTTGAAGACTTTGCTCTCTACTTTAACTTTAAAGTTAAAGTTAAAGTAGATAACCAAATGAGGATGCTCTAAGAATACAAAAAATACCGAAAATACCACAGTGAAAATTCAATCTTAATATCATGAATAATTTTTTTTTTTTTGAACCATAAACATAAAATAATATCATGAATAATTAATTTAGACCACTTATAAATTTTTTAATACTATAATATTTTTGAATGTCCTGTCCAATTTAGAAACCTGGTTCCGCGGGAGAGTTGGAGACAACCCATTTGAAGAAGCGTGGTGGCCCACGGACCCGGGGGTGCTAGTTTGCATTCTTGATGTGCGCATGAGGACCGTTGATCTGGCAATCAACAACTCGTATTTTACCTCGGCAATGGACAACTTAGATCTACAAAGTGCCGCAATGAAATTCGAGCATTGAAAATACATTTGACAACCCTGATACCACACACCAGAGAGTGGGTATCAACACCTCCCTTCCGGCAGTGCCCGGCCCTGCCCTGTCGTATGTGAAATCTTACGGGATCAAAAAAAGGTGAGATCTGGGATTAATGGTTTGTTGCTGTGCGGTGTGGGTTTGAGCATGCATAAACCTCATGGGGTATAGGGTCCCACAGTAACCAACTTGACTAGAAATGATAGGATAGTTCCAACATCCGACCTCCTTCTTTATTTATCCCACATCAGCCGATCTGTTCTCTCCTCTTCGAGGAATTATTCACTCCTTCACTTGACGGTATTTCAAGACCACTAATTAAATTTTCTCTCTTTAGGCTATGTTTAGATAACCGGAATCTTGGGTAGGAATAAGAATATAATTAGTGGGAATCAAAATCCTACGAATCTTCTTGAGTGTGAATAAGAATATGATTACTAATAATCAAATTATTAGGAATTCAATATTTGGAATGATTCATTTTATGTTTGAATTAAGGCTTAGTTTTGCAAAAGATTTTAGCAACTCATTTGCTAAAATCAACCATGATTTTAGCAAATGAGTTGAGTTGCTAAAATCATGAAAATTTCAAATCACAAAATTAAGTGGTTCCGTTTCTCATTTTTCGATTTTTTTTGCATCAAATTAAAGTACTCCTCGTGTACTTTAATTCGGTGTAAAAAATTCAAAAAACGATACACGGAAACACTTAATTTTTTGATTTGAAATACTATGATTTTAGCACCTGCTGAACTCATTTGCTAAAATCACCATGATTTTAGCAACTGAGTTGCTAAAATCATTTGGAAAACTATGCCTAATTCAGTAATTTTACAAGGGAAACAATGATTTTGGAAATTTATCAAAGTCAATATTTTTCTTTTTTTAATGATTGAGCCAGAAATCTAATATTCGAGGAAAACTTGGGTGCCGGTTGGATACCACGTAGCAGTACCTAGTGGGCATATCGGTCGTCCAAAAGTGTTTTGGACAGTCAAATTTTGAGAGAGAGAAAGAGGAGAGAGGGAGGGAGAAATTTGGGCCGTCCAAAAGTGTTTTGGACGGCCGGGATTGGCGCTCGGGCACCACGTGTGTGATACCCTATTAGCACTCAAAATGTTCTCCTAAGATTCTCATGGGGTAAAAGAATGATCAGATTTTCATTCAGTTTCATAATTTGATTCAGTGTTGAATATGTTATCAAGAATCACATTCAAATTCTTGTATTTTCCAAACATCAAAAGTATGAAAATATGCCATTATATTCTGATTTCTCTTTAAGATTCTTGCAATCCAATTTGAACCTGCTACAAGTACATGAGTTTCCCTTTTCATTTTACCTTTTTTTTTTCCAGGGGATATGTACCTTTCTTTAATCGATCTTTCTTCCTTTTTATTTCCTCGTTCTCTTTTCTTCTCTCCATCTCCTTCTCCTCTCTCCCTCCCTCCCTTTTCTTTTTTCCCCCTTTTTTTCTTCTAGGTTGCTACAACTGTCTTGGTTCGTATAGGGGCAGCGACAGTCTATGGTGGTGGACGGGATCTTAGTGGTGGTCTCTAGTTTATGGTGTTTGCTTTGCGGATCTTGGTGGCGTTTTTTGGGCCATATCACATGAGGGATTCACGTCAGTGCGGGTGCCAACGTTTCCCTCCTTGCGACAGCAGCGGTGGTCAAAATCTCTGGTGCGTCTCTCTTTTCTCCCTCCCCATTCCTTTCCGTCGTTCTGATCGGTTCGGTTGGCATCTATGGCCGCCACTGGTTTCCTTGCTGGGTGACTCCAGTTGGGCTTAACAGTGTTTGATGGCTTCTTGTTTTCCCCTCCATTATCCATCTGGTGGCTTTAATCTACCCGCTCGTCTTCATTGTTGGGTGAGTCTGGTTCTTGGCCTAATGGGTGGTTGTGGCTGCTGATGGGGTGGCATTTGTGGCGGCTAGTTGGTGGTCGACGTGGGAGTTGGAGTGGCGGCAGTGGGTGATGGCGGCTAGGGTTTTGTCTACTTTATTGTTCAAGCTTCATTGTAATTGTAATACTAGGTATGCCCTATCTGGGCTAAGCTTTTAGATGTGTTGGGCTTGGCTCGCTATATATATATATAGGGTTAGTTTCTAATCCGGACCTCCCGTTTTCGGACCTCCATGATACAAACATTTTTTTGACGATCCAATCCGTCCAATGTGTTCAAAAGGTGTTTTCAAGGGTCCACGCGGGAAATCTTCAAAAAAAAATACCGAGAATGGCTTTTTTGTTTTTTTGTTGAACGGCGGGAAGGGCTTGATCCAAGCAGTTTTCGCAAAAACTTTATATTTACAGTTTTTGCGAAAACTGCTTGGATCAAGCCCTTCCCGGTATTTTTTTTTGAAGATTTCCCACGTGGACACTTGAAAACACATTCTGAACACATTGGACGGCTCAGATTTTCCAAAAATAATTTGCAACACAAAAAAAATAATTTTTTTCTTATTTTCGGAAGGTTTGGACTAGAAGTTTTACATATATATATATATATAATTTTTTTTTTGTGAGACTTTAACCCATCAGGTATTTTTTATTTCTTCAACCTTAGTTGGGATCCCTTCCCTCTCCTCCCAACTTAATCTACCATTTGTCAAACTTATTTAATAAATTTGTTGCCAATATTTAGAAAACCAACGACACCATTATGTGTAGTGCTAAAAAAATGTTAAAAAGTTAACTTTAGCATATTCGATTGGTTTGGGACAAAAAAGTTAAAATTCTGAAGACCTTTACTTTTTTTTGAGCAAAGAAGACCTTTACTTACTAAGGAAGAAAAAGCAAAGAACCATGAGTTTTGCTGATAATATGCAATGTCACCTTACGATCGAATACGATATTTTTTTTATTTTTCTATTTTGGGTAAAAACGATCGAATACGATGCTGCGTTGGTTTTCTAAATAAGAGGTACTGAGTTCGAGTTTTTATGGAAGAGATGTTTGACTCCTGTTATAACTAATTAAAGTCTAACCGCTAACATCTAAATTTCTAATCGTGTGTGGAAAAAAGGAAGAACAAAATTTGGAAACATCAACCATAGCTACGAATTTCCAAAGGTTAATATTTCTATATAACAGGAATGGAGCTACGAATTACACCACGCAGGAGTGATTTTTTTTAAAAAAAAATACTTTGCAGAGGCGAGCCTATATTATTCATAAGGAAAATATTTTTTCCTATATAATATTAGAGTTTTTTTCCCCTTATAGGGGCGACTACCCCTATTGGTCCCCCTCTGGCTCCATCCATGTGACTATATATTACTCCATCCGTCCGTCTATGTTTGTCCATTTTCACTATTTCACACATCTTAAAAAATCGTACATTGTTTTTAATACGAATCTCTAAAAATATTCAATATGAATCTTGTTTGATAGATGTCAATTAGCTCTATTATACGAAATTTTCAAAATCATGAAACTCATTAAAAATTGAACGATATGGACAATTTAAAACATGACACGAATGCCGAAAATGGACAAACAAAGACGGACGGAGGGCAGGTGCGGAGCCACATGGAGACAAGAGGGGTCAGTTGACCCCAAATTTCTATAGGGATTTTACTAGTATACCTCACAAAATTGCTAATTGACCCCTCTTTGATTTTGTTTTTTGCCCCCCCCCCCCCCCCCCCGAACCAAAATCCTTGCACCCCCCTGAACGCGTCTAATTCTTGCCCCCCCTGAACCAAAATTCTGACTCCGCCCCTGACGGAGGGAGTATCATTTTGGAGTACTGCTCCCCTTCAACCCGGCCATCTTCCATCTTCCATCATCATTATAGGAGTTATGATACTTCAAATACGGAGGATGAATGAATAACATTATATATTAGAAAGATGAAAAATATACTATACGACAATGGATATAGTTTTAAATTCACACAGTTCTTTGTTTTATAAATTTAGTGCATTAAGAAGATGTTGTGATTCGCACCACTTGAAAATAAAATTCACTGTAAGACAAAATTCAGAAAGAAAAAAAAAATTGAGTAAGAAATAAAAAATGATTGTTGGAGTGGTTTTCTTAAAAATTTCAAGTATTGGGTAGAAAGTTGGAGTTGGTAAGAATAAAAAACACTTCCTTTAAAATACTTTTTCATATATAATATTAATAGATTGCGTACACAATATCAAATAGAGGCAAATTTGGAGGTTGAGTTGTTAAATGCACCCAACAATTGGGTAAATGAAATGCATCACGAAATGTCAAACATGGTTGTCTAGCTGTTGGTTTAATTCTTGAAAAAAAACAAGAAAGGCCAGGGTACCTTAGCAATAATAGGACAAGCTATTTCATCATCCGTTTATGGATGTGATTTTGCAATCAAACAATAGTGGGCCAGCTGAAGGTGCAAGATATATATTTTTTTGTTTTTGAAGACAATACAAATACTTCATCATAAGATACATGAGTATTCCAGAACTACAAAAATCTAGATACGAGTCATGCACCAATAAACTCAATGACACATAACGGACCAACAACAAGGTCGAGCATCGGGTCAGTCAAAGCAGGGCCGGTCCTGAGATTCTCGGGGCTTAAGATAGTGAGGGGAAAAAAATATATCTTATGGAGAGGAAAAAGAGAGGCCTCAAAACTTGAACCATATACCTATCGGATAGCAAAACTAAGCATTTCTGCTAAGGTAGCCTAGCTCATTTGATATATAAGTGCTATATTTATATTACTTATCTAGCTATATATACCTCTTCGGGGCCCTAATTTTGTGCAAAAATTCAGAGACTTAAGTCACTCGCCTCGTGCGCCTTAGCTCAGGGCCGGTCTTGAGTCAGAGATTAGGTAGTAGAGGATCCTAAAAAGAAACCTAACTAAAACCATGCAATAGGCAAATATGAATTTTAGAAGAAATTCACTCCACAAAAGGGAGGGGAAGAAAAATAAATAGCAAAAGCAACACATATAATAATAAAATAAAAAACCCAATTTGATCTCCGCCCAAGAATCGGAAGTCCCAAAATATATGTTGCCAAAGCCAAACCATGTCGTCGTGGATTAGGGATATTTACTGGCGTATAGTATTGTCACCAGGGGCTGGGCCGTCTCTCTCCCCCTCCTCTTTTTTTTTCGGTACAGCAGAAGTTCTCCCTCCCCCTCCTCTGCCACTTCTCCCTCTGCCACTTCTCCCTCACACCCCGAAATAACCTCCTATGTCGCCGTGGATTAGGGATATTTATTGGCGTATAGTATTGTTGCTTTTGCCATGGTCGAGTATGCTTTAGTTTGTTTACTCGGGATTGTAACACCGAGTTATGTTTGTCGGGTGGTGTGCGCCCCTTCAGCTTGTGATTTTGTATCTATGTAATATATCATCGTGAATCTTGTTTGTAATGAGTCTAATGACAATGACAGTGATTTCTAAAAAGAATAATACTCCAATAATTAAGGGCCGTGTGTCAAATGAAATCCAATCCAATCCAATCCAATACTGTATATCCCAACCTCCAGTCAATAGAACCAACAACCAAAAAAGGGTAAAAAAAAACACCAAAGTAAAAGCAAAAGCCGATTCGGCGCGAAATTTGCGTCTAAAATACGCTCACGGCGTTATCCGATTACTATGACATCTCAGCCACACGTCCGCTTTAATAGACAAAGTTCATATCAGCTTGACAGCTTTATTCTACTACTGTATACTCCAATAATGGATAAACCTACGGGTATAGAAAAAGGTCCACAGAAAATGCACAGAGCGCGTTTTGGAACCCACTTTTGGGTCCTACACGAGTGATCCAAACTGTACATTATTTTTAAAACATTTTTCCGAGGGGCCCCCTCAAAATTTCAGCTCAATCGGACTGTTAGAAGTGGTTCAACCAAAGCCCCACCGCATTGAAGTGGGTCCCCGAACACGCTCTGTGCATTTTCTGTGGGTTTTTTTTCTGCACGGGTAGCACTGTCCGTATAATAATACTCCATGCATTTTAATAATTTATCCTTCTTCACTTTTTTACTAATCAATTAATCGTGGATAATGAATTAAGGGTCTGTTTACATATTGTGTAAATGGTATTTTCGGTATCTTTTTTTACAGTCTACACTAGTTTTTTTTTAATTTTAATTGAAGATAAATCATTCTTTCAATAAATCGTTATTTTCCGGTATTACTTTCTTTTCAGAATTTTTTGGCATTTTGTCATAACTTTTGGGATTCGTTGCACCGAGGGGAATCAAAAAAAGTATAAAAATATGAACCGAAGTTGAAAAAGATTATATAAGACGAAAATTTTGACAAAAAAACAAGTTGCTTCGTTTTTTTTTTTTTTGGTAAAATTTTTGTCATATTTTTTTTACTTTTTAGAATATTCTCTTTGAAATGAATGAATAATAAGAAAAACAACGTAAATCTGAAAATAATTTAAAAAAGACGAAAAAACACAAAAAATAAAAAATAAGAAGAAAAACTTCATTAATTTAGGAGAAATGGTTTTTTTTTTTTTTTTTGGCGCAGACAAAAAATTTAGGTAGAATGTCCATCATACGGATAACTTCACTATATGTAAATTCTCCTTTATATTGTGTTTGACAAAAAGTCCGCAATTTCACAATTTCTAATGACCGTAGTAATAATTTCGTACTTTGTTTTATTTTACCTTCACATGCATTGTGCTCCACAGAGAGTTTTTTTTTATGGTATTTGAATTTGCCACTCCACTTTTTGATAAACACGTTTCAATATTTGGAGTGTCAAAATTATGCTATCGTTATTGTTTGTTGTTTGTTTAGTATGTATTATACTAATATTAATTTTATAGTAATAGTTTTTTTTGGAACTACCTAGATCCAATTTTATTTTAGGTTTCTTGAGACAGCTGCCTATACTTGTTAGTCATACAAACTCCATCATTTAAAAAAATGTAAAATGTTTGGGGAGTACCGCCTTTTACGCATGGGTATTTTGTTAAATAGTATATAAACTCGACTAAAAAAATCATAAAATTAAGAGAGTGCGACTCTTGCCCTTGGATATTATAGATATTAAATTTTCCACATTAGGTGGAAACTCCATGGGATAGTATGTGCGTTTTCGGGACAGTCCGTACGTTTATTGCAGTAATTTGAATTGTTCATTTATAGGCCCCACAAAATATTATACACACGCAATGTAGGGTATGGGGTAGGGCCAAGGCCTCCCTCCTTTGGGTTTTTTTTTTTCCTTTTTTCGTTTCGCATGTGTTTTTTTTTTAAATTTTAACTAAATAAATTCAATTCTACAAGTACTAATTTGGGAAAAGGGATGAAATTGATGGGGTTTGAACCCTCACCTCATGTGAGAAGTATAGTGCGTTCATCACTTGATTGTCACTCAATTGGCCTCATGTTTTAAGTGGAATAAAACTATCATAACCACTTTAATATTTTCCTTTTCAAAAAAAATCAAAAAATACTACGTTTTGGAATTTTATTAGTTATAATTTTTTTTTAGCATACTAAATTAAATTAAATTATGAATTTTTTTAATTTACTTAATCAATATTCAAAAATTTATTTTTGTCAATTTTCTCCTCTTACTTTGGCCCTTCTTGAGTAAAAATACTGGCTCGGACACTGCACACACACGAAACAAACAAACAAAAAAATTGCTTGATATTGTTAGGTATATAAAAAATTGAATTTCGTTTCATGAATGACCTAATTCTGTCAATAATTTTAACGTTGAACTGTCTATGATCGTCTATATTTTACATTTAAATTTAATTTTATATGTATATATTGATATCTGATCAGAGTGATTTTTTGCATGACGAATGCACAGTGAAACCTACAATAAATGTCGTAAACCATGAGATTTCCACCTAAGATGACGTGGAAATAATTTAATCTCAATAAAACTTGTTGAGAATATGAAGATACCTGTGAAAAATACTTAACAAATGAAGCAAAATTCCTTTCAAAAAAAAAAAAAAAAAAAGAAGCAAAATTCAGACAAGAAACAAACAAAAAATCTTATCTCCTTTCATCACCATTGGCTACAAGTTTTCCTGAACCCCCCATTTCCCTATAAAACAGCCCAACCAGATATTATCAAAAACAACAATTTTTTTTTAACAAAGATATTATAACCTCTTTTCCAAATAATCATTTAGTCCACAAAACGAGAACTTAAAAATAAAAATAACGTATTTTTTTGGGGAATAATTTCAATTTTTTTTTTGTGCAAATTACTATATATCCTCTAGTTCTTTTATGCAAAAAAAAGAAGAAGTTAGAATTCGTTTCCAAAAAAGTATACTAATTATTTTTAAATCTTCATTTTGCGGAGATAATTATTTTGCAAGGGCAGGAGTACCAAAAAAATTTCAGTTTTCCAAGGAAAAACATCCTATGGGCTGCCTCTGTTTTTTTTCCCCAGGATCTAGGCTGTTTCCCAGGAGTATTTTTTTAAATTACCAAAAAAACATTTTTTCATCTCGCTAGTTGTCCCCCCCGTCAATCAATATTCCATTTTATCCTTTCACTCTCTCTCTCTCTCTCTCTCTCTCTCCTACGTGTGTCCGTCTATATATACAGTCATTACCTCCCCAACGTCCAATCCTCACAGCCGCGAAAAGAGATTAGAGAGAGAGAGAGAGAGAGAGAGAGAGAGAGAGAGAGGAGAGAGACAGAGAGAGAAGAGGAGGAGGTGGTTGTTACCGTCGAGGGGAAGTTCTGACGAGGAAGCAATGGGGGCGGCGATACTCTCGGATCTAATGACGCAGATACTGATTCCGGTATGCGCCGTCGTGGGAATCGCGTTCTCGCTCATCCAGTGGGTGATTGTCTCGCGCGTCAAGGTGTCGACGGAGAAGCAGTCGCCGGCGGCGGCGGCCAAAGACAAGAATGGATTCACCGACTCGTTGATTGAGGAGGAGGAAGGTATCAACGACCACAGCGTTGTTCAGAAATGTGCTGAGATTCAGAACGCTATCTCCGAAGGTGAGACTTTTCAGCTCCCTCCTTTCTATATCCGAATGTTTGTTAGATTCACGTTAATTAATTAATTAATTTTTTGGATTTACTAATCCTTTCGACGAGGGGGATTAGAAAGGTAAACAAATTACTACCTGTAACAAAATCATTTATTAGAGATGCAAAAAAATCATAACAGTTGTTGTTGTCGTTGGTTTTTTTTTTTTATTATTTATTTATTTGTTTTTTTCCCGTTTGTGTCGTCCTATACGAACCCTTTTCAATTCCGGTTTATGTTTTTATACTATTTGATTCTCTTTGTCTCGATTTCTAATTTCCGATTCTTCTGTGAAAAATTATGAAGAAAAAAAAAAGAAGCTAAACAACGAAAATATATATTACCGGGTTTTTTTATATATTTATAATCTTTGGATTTCCTGAAAATTCTTTCTTTTTTGGTTCAAAATTGTGTGTGAAATTGTAAAAAATTTCACCGAAGACGAAAACAAAGTCGGAATTCTATTTCTAATTGTTAAATCTTCGGTGTACTTTATTGACGTACTTTATTTATTGTTTCCTCTCGTCTGTGATGGATCCAAAAGCTAACAATTTTGTTACTACTTCAAGTTAATAAAAGGACTGGGTAAAAGTTAATGAATTCTTAGACATCTCCCAAACACGGCTCTAGATCTCGTGGATTTGGTGGTTTAATTATTGATGTTTTGGTGGATCTGGTGTGTATTTCGTTGATTGGTGTGTTTTATCTGCAGTTTGCTTGTGGTGATTCATGAGTTGGTGGGAAGGCTTCAGTAATACTCCTATATATATACACGTCATTGCATACAAATCTATCTGCATACGTCTCTTGCCGATTTACCGTGCATATACGTATTTATTGTTTGGCAGATTCTAAAGTCGCCCAATTAATTAGGTTTAAAAAATATGTTGAAATGTGTGAAAAATGGATAAAAAGTGTATTGAAATGATTGAAAAGTGTAAAGGTGTGTGTGTGTTTTTTTTGGTTTTTATATGTGCTTATTATGGGCTTACAATAGAAAATTCCTAATGTTACTTCGCAACAATAATAGCAAACGTTTGTGCAATTTTCACGAATACTAGAACAGAAGAACAACATGAATAGTCGTACTGTTATTGATAATTTCGTTTTGATGCTTTTAGAGGTGATCTCGTTTTGTGGGACTCTTTTGGGGGTATATGAGTTCTTGTCTTCTAGCCCATATACGAGGTAATTATTGGACCTAATAAGAGGCAACTGTCAAAAAGGGGGTAACTGATTGAATTCACTATTCGTCCACCCTATCGAATCTTCTTGAAAAGAGAAGTTTCAAGTCCTTACTATAGCAAGACAGCTGTGTACTTTTAGTTTTTATGCATCTTTTTTAATTTGTAATGTTGACTGTTGGTGGTAGGTCAAGCTAGGAAATGGAAGCCTCTGGTGTTGATTTTCTTTTGTGGATCTCGGATAATATTAGATACTTGCTTCGGAAAATATTTTATTTTGAGTTGTCCCTTAATTAATATCCATTTTGAAAAGTTAAATGGGTATAAGTTTGTACAATTATTATTGTATCCTTTTGAAAAATTAATGAGTGTAGAGTTAATGGGGAAAAGTGGAGGAAAGTTTTGGAAATGGAGATAAAAATTGATGTGAAAGGTGTAATGATGATGTCTCTTTAAGAAGTTGGAATTATGAAGCTACACACTTAAAAAGGGAGGGAGTATTTGTAGGAAAGCAGGGGTTGATTAATAATTTGAATTTAAGATCAATCGTATCCCGATTTTTTTTGTGAAATGAATAGTATCGGAATTGAATTCTCTTGAATAACACACAGAAAATACTCAGTGCCCTGAGGCATTGCCTCAGACTTTCAGCCTGCGGAAGAAGCCCTGGTCCATTATGTTTATGGATCCAATCCGATTTGTTCCAATTTGGGCTTTTGTGGGCTCAAGGCTTGACATTAGCTCTTCAAGTTGATCATCCACGTAAAAGATTAGCTTGGTCACAACTTTATAAACAAAAAATTAGCTTGATCGATTGCACCATAAACAAAATAATCTTTGTGCAAGAAAAAGTGAATGGATTTAGTCTCAAATTATATTTCTCTTGGTAATTTTAATTGCGTAAGTATGTCTTGTTTATGGAGCTATCGATGTGCAAGAAGCTAGTTTTTTACGGAGATGATAAATTTGATGAGATATATAGAATGAACGATTCCAATCATTGTTATGGGTGAGTTAGACGATAAGCAAACTGGATGGGATCTTCGTCCTTCAGCCTGTACTGAACATTTGTGTTGCAGTGCCACACCACAAAGCTTGTGGAGCCCAAGATTTGGCTCACAGCCAGATCCAAGATTTGTATCTCACTAATGAACATGTACACCTCCTTACAACTGTCTTTCTTTCCCTTCTAAGCTATTCTTCCTCAATGCTGTTAAGCTGAAGAACCGAATCAGAATGCCCATGAGTTACCTAGATTGTGTCAGGTGCCTGTTTCAGGACAGAAGTAACACAAGTTGGTGCGTTATGGATTTCGAGTTGTTTATTTACTTCAATAGGTGATCTTTAGCTGTGTTGCTTGGTTAACTTTTCATTGTTGATGCTTAATTTGACTCCAGAGTTAAAATGGTTTGTGATTACTTGTAGTGTGTTTACACATGTTTTCTCTTGAATCTGTGAGGAGAGCTTTGGGTTAACTCTACTTTTGATTTATTTGATGTCTCAGGGGCAACATCCTTCCTTTATACTGAATATCAGTATGTTGGGATTTTCATGGTTGCTTTTGCGGTCTTAATCTTTCTTTTCCTGGGCTCCGTGGAGGGATTCAGCACGAAGAGCCAGCCTTGTACTTATGACAGCACTAGAATGTGCAAGCCTGCTCTTGCCACTGCTGCCTTCAGCACCATATCCTTCCTACTTGGTGGTGTCACTTCAGTGGTTTCTGGCTTTCTGGGAATGAAAATCGCTACCTATGCAAATGCCAGAACCACCTTGGAGGCAAGAAAGGGTGTTGGGAAGGCCTTTATCATAGCATTTAGATCCGGTGCAGTCATGGGTTTCCTCCTTGCTGCAAATGGTCTTTTAGTGCTGTACATTACCATCAACCTCTTTAAGTTGTATTATGGCGATGATTGGGAAGGCCTCTTTGAATCTATTACTGGTTATGGCCTTGGTGGATCCTCCATGGCCCTGTTTGGCAGAGTAGGTGGAGGTATTTATACAAAAGCTGCTGATGTTGGTGCTGATCTTGTGGGCAAGGTTGAGAGGAACATCCCAGAGGATGATCCCAGAAATCCAGCGGTAGGATTCCATATGCCTTTAACTGACTCTTAAAATTCTTGCATAATTTAACTGCCCTGTGCTGATATTATCTTTTTGTCCATTTCTTAGGTTATAGCTGACAATGTTGGTGACAATGTTGGAGATATTGCTGGTATGGGGTCTGATCTATTTGGTTCTTATGCGGAATCTTCGTGTGCAGCTCTTGTTATTGCTTCCATCTCCTCATTTGGCATCAATCACAATTTCACTGCCATGCTTTATCCTCTGCTCATCAGTTCTATGGGTATCCTTGTTTGTTTGCTGACCACCTTAGTTGCAACTGATTTCTTTGAAATCAAGGCTGTAAAGGACATTGAGCCAACTTTGAAGAAGCAACTCATTATCTCCACTGTACTGATGACTGTCGGTATTGCTATCGTCAGTTGGGTTGCACTTCCATCTTCCTTCACCATTTTCAATTTTGGAGTCCAGAAAGAAGTAAAGAACTGGTAAGGTTAATGATCGATACTTTGGGTGACATCTTTTTCTTGGCCTTATTTACCCATAACCAGTTCCGTTTTGATGTGTATCGGATAGGGCCAGGTTTGGTGGTTTGATGTTGTTTTTCCAAAGCATTGAAGGCAGGATTCCTATCATTAGAATATATTTATTGCATGTGAACTCATCCCCAAATGTGGGATTCTTGATTATAGAATGACTAGTTATCTCAACCCTATAATGTCTTTTTCCATGTGCAGGCAGCTTTTCTTGTGTGTTTGTGTTGGTTTGTGGGCTGGGCTTGTCATTGGGTTTGTAACCGAATACTACACTAGCAATGCGTACAGGTATCTGGTTTTGGCATCATTCATATTTCCTCTTGACATGTTTATCCGAGTTACTAGTTTTAATGCTAGTATTTCTTTATTTTTCAGCCCTGTGCAAGATGTTGCTGATTCCTGCCGCACTGGAGCTGCTACAAATGTTATTTTTGGCCTTGCACTGGGATACAAGTCGGTCATTGTTCCAATTTTTGCCATTGCAATTGGCATTTTTGTTAGTTTCAGCTTTGCTGCTATGTATGGTATCGCAGTAGCTGCCCTTGGAATGCTGAGCACGATAGCAACTGGATTGGCCATTGATGCGTATGGTCCCATCAGTGACAATGCTGGAGGAATAGCTGAGATGGCTGGAATGAGCCATAGAATCAGAGAAAGAACTGATGCTCTTGATGCTGCAGGAAACACCACAGCAGCTATTGGAAAGGTATGTGCCTACTTTTCACCCAGCCAAGGCTGAACTCTTTGTTTTTTTAATTAATATTTTGTTTCCCTGTGCTCTACATATGAATTGGAGAATGTTTTTCGGAGAATTATTGTGTTGAATCAAGGTATTGATGGACATGCTGTAGTTGCTTTGCTCTGTTGTATCATGTATCTGATGGTTTTAAGTCGATAGTTTCCCTTTTGATTGTCTTGATTCTTGGCACACAACCACAAGTATGATCTAGTTGACTAGTTTAATATTCTCCGGGAATCCCTTTTCATGTATTGGTGTACGGTAAATTGTGAAGCAAAAGTTTCAGGCCTGTGTTTCACATCAAAAGCGTATATTGCATTGTTTGTGCTTAGTTTGCAACCATTTAGAATTTGCTTGGAACATTATAATCAAAGATAGTTTGCATCTTAAAAGACCAATTGGAGCTCATTAGAAGTAGGAGATGTGTTTTTTCAACAATACATGCCCAGTGTGGAGATAATACTAACAAAAGGTATTGTGCATTTGGTATTAGGGTTTTGCAATTGGGTCTGCAGCTCTTGTTTCCCTGGCCCTCTTTGGTGCCTTCGTGAGCCGAGCAGAGATTTTGGCTGTTGACGTGTTGACACCTAAAGTTTTCATTGGATTGCTGGTGGGTGCAATGCTTCCATATTGGTTTTCTGCCATGACAATGAAGAGCGTGGGAAAAGCTGCTCTTAGTATGGTGGAGGAAGTGCGCAGGCAATTCAACACCATCCCTGGCCTCATGGAAGGGACTGCTAAGCCAGATTATGCTACCTGTGTGAAGATCTCCACCGATGCCTCGCTCAAAGAGATGATTCCTCCTGGTGCTCTTGTCATGCTCACACCCCTCATTGTCGGCATCTTTTTTGGTGTGGAAACATTATCTGGTGTGCTTGCTGGATCCCTTGTCTCCGGTGTACAGGTATACTGTAGTTTTTGTTTACTGAAAATCTTGCCTTTGGTTGTAGTGAGTTTTATAGTAGGCTAATAGCATACTAATTAACACTATTTTACTTGACTCTGTTAAATTGTTCTGTGAATATGAGGCCTTCGTGTCTGTTTCATGTTAATTTGTGCGTCTAATTACAAGGGAGCACAACAATGTTCCTTCCTCAATGAGCTTATGAGGTGCCAAAAAGCATATCATGCATAATATGGGAGGTTTGGGCATAGTTAAATAGGAAACTCTTGATACTAAGAATTCTTGTTTGGTGAATGTCCAAGAACACATGTTGGACACACTTCTTTTCCTTATCCAAGTTTAATCGCCGGATAAGGTTCTGAATGCAGGGAGAAGGGCTCATATAAGTCTTCATATAGATAGGTGTTGTGGAATTGAATAGTTCGAGTACATGACATTTTCTTAGCAGAAAGGCTCACTCTTACAATATGGTCTTCAATTGCAGATTGCCATCTCTGCATCCAACACTGGTGGCGCTTGGGATAACGCCAAGAAGTATATCGAGGTAAAGAGCTTAATAAGTTTACTCAAATTATTCCTCTTGTTTGGTATTGTTTTGCATTTTTGGTTTTCTATTTTCGTTTCTGAAGAATCACACAAAATTTGTTTGACAAACTGCTTCTGGGAACTGCTTTTCGGATTTTTGGAAAGTGTTTTGGAACAAAAGCATAAAACTACGAAAATTATGGGTGTCTTTTAAACTTTTCATTATGTTTGTTTCCACACAAAATTGATTAGTGAAAAGGAAAACGGAAAGCCCTGGCTATATGATAGGCTACCTTACACTTTCGAATTGATTGTTGCATGATAGGCTGGTGCATCAGAGCATGCAAGGACCCTCGGCCCCAAGGGATCCGACGCACACAAGGCAGCTGTGATCGGTGACACCGTTGGGGACCCGCTCAAGGACACATCTGGACCGTCCCTCAACATCCTGATTAAGCTAATGGCTGTTGAATCACTAGTGTTCGCTCCCTTTTTCGCTACCCATGGCGGCATTCTATTCAAGATCTTTTAGAAGAACAAAGACGGGAGAGCTAATACCGCAGGGGATTTTCCAACGGATTTCCCTATGATCTTTTGTTGTCTCTTTACCCGATTATTCTCTCCTTCGTTCTTCGCCCGGGTCTCCTCCTCCTCCTCCTAACTTCTATTTCAACTGTACTTTAGTTTCTGGTGGAGAGAATTTTTTTCCCATTGTTGGGGTTGATGATGTTGATGAAAATGGTCAAATCTTTTGAGGAGTTGGGGGTAGCTTACTAGCTTTGTTGTTCTTTCCCTATATAAATGAACATCTTGGTCTTTGGTCTGTTCGATTTGCAACTTTTATGGGTCCATTTCCAATTATAATAACTGTCTGTGATATTTCTCCTGCTGCCCTGGACTCTTAGGCTGTGTTTGGATGACCGGATGATCGGAATCTTGGGTAAGAATAGAAATATGATTACCGGAATCAAATTCCTGGGAATTATCTTGGTGAAAATAGGAATATGATTACTGTGAATCGAATTCCTGAGAATTTGATACTTGGAGTAATTTTATTTTGGTGGTTGGATTAATTCAGTAATCTTAAGCAGAAAACAATTATTTTGGAAAATTATTGAGGTGAACATTTCATTTTCTTAATAAATAAGTCAGCAATCTGAGATTTCAATAGGGTAAGGGAGGGATTAGATTTTCACTAAGTTTGAAAATGTGATTCTGGTTGAATATGTCATCAATAATTGCATCCCTATTTCTATCTTTTCCAAACGTCAGAATTAGAAATGCATGATATCACATTCTTGCTTTTATCTCTTCCAAAGTTGAAATCATAGAAAGTAGGCATCACATTCTCAACGGAAAAGTAACATAACGTAATATAATCTTCTTTCCATGCTTACAATCTCTTCTACATATTGTCTTTCCTTTCCAAAAATATCTCTAACACCCCATAACTAGTATTTATCTTAACTTTTGATAATTATTATTCCTCTCCTTTTTACACCCTAATACCATTTGACAAAAACTTATTAACGGAAGCCCAAAAGGAGCTCCGCTGACAACTCATTGCAATAATTTCTAGAATGATCCATGCCGTTGTTTTTTTTTTTGCACCAAAATTCAATTTTTGACATATCTATCGATACCGAGTCAAGCTGATTTTTACATAGATACACTACTTTGCGGATCCTACAAGATAACCGGTTCAGATTAATGCGATGAGGTCAGAAAGAAGCCCCTTGTGGAGCTTCCGTAAACAGCCATTTCAAGAGGGGCCGCGTGAATAAGGCAACCTCAATTTCCTTTCATAAGTGGACTAACATAACTTAGGGGGTGTTCTACTAACTTGTTTTTTGGTTTTTTAGACCTTTAGTTGTAGTTTAAATCTACAACTTGTTCCACTAAAGTGTTTTTTTGATTTTTTAGTTGTAGTTTATTACAAAGGGTAGTTGATTTTTTGGGAGAGTTTTTTGTTAGTGGAATAGAGTAGTTTTTGAGTTAAAACAAAACTAGCTTTTTAGAGGAGTTTTTTGTTAGTGGAATAGAATAGTTTGTTAGTGGAACATGGCCTTAGCATATCCATCACCCTAATCTTTCAAAAGACCTGAAGTGATCACTTGAACCCAATGTGACAAGTACAAAGCAAACTTCCAACCCCCTTCCTCAAGGTCAAAAAACAAAAACTTTGTTTGACTCATGCGGATCTGGGGTGCTGTGCAGCTTTACGGTGCGGTCCCGCTGGTATCTTTCCGACGATCGGAGACGTTCACCGTGTAGAGCTCGTCGAGTGCTCCAAGTATATTGAAAAACAACTCGATCGGATATCGATAAGTGTCTCATCGGACCACAAATAACTTGAAAAAAAATGGGTTTAGTAGTTTTGATCCAGTGTTTGTGTCCATTTGTGTTCCATTTGTTTTCAAGGTATTTGTGTTCCGATGACGCACTTAACAATATCCGATCAAGTTAATTTTTTGGTACACTTATATTCAGTGGCGGATGCAGGATCGCCGTTTTTGCCAAATTTGCAGGGGCCGCTCTTCAGTAATTTTACAAAAAAATCTCAAAGTACACTAAAAATATGTCGAAAATTGGGGGGAGTGCAGGGGCCGAACACCCCCTCGCCCCCCCTGTGTCCGCCCCTGCTTATATTACTCGACAAGCTATTCGTGGTAAACGTCTCCGATAGTCGGAATGATGCCAGCACGGCGGCGCTGTGGGTGCACAACACACTGCGCAACACCCTCCTAGGTCGTCCTCATGCATGCCTTTCTTCCCCAAATTATCTCAATTCCTTACAAGTAATTACCGTGCATAACTTAAATATCTATCTAGTCACCTCACAAGTAAAGTTAAATCCTTCATTGTCTTCTTTTATTTTTCTTTTTCCCTTATATTTTGTTCCTCTTTTCATTACGGCAATTACTAATATTATTGACTATTCCAATTGAATACTTGGTTATTACAATATACCATCTGTAATAGCATGTGTCTTAACTCTTAATTATCAGAAAATAAATGTCAGATTTCAATATCGGTGTGTTACAACAAGTCATTAAGAAAAGGATCTTTCTATTATCCGCCCACTGGGCGGACGGTAAAACACAAAACAATCATAATTTTTACATGGAAGAGTTTTTACTGTTTGAATTATCACATGTAAGAATTTAGATTCTATACACTTTATTGTCCACCCATTGGGCGAACGGTAGATTAATCCTTAAGAAAATACTTAAAAAACAAAACAAGTTTGCTACAGACACAAACAATTATATAAACTCTTACATGGGATACGTAGGACCTGACACTCATATGTGGGTCTCACATATCAAGTAAGAGAGTTTGTGCAATGTTGATACAATTGTTACTGTCTGCGTCTTTTTTGCGTTTAAAGAAAAAAATAAATCAATAATGCGATGGTTCATATTATTAGATTTCCAGAGGAAACTGTGAAAGGATAAAAGAAAAAAGAAAAAGAAAGGTTGGTAGGGTTTGTGCAATGAATTGTCACTGCCCAAACCTCCCGAAAGGTTGGTAGAGTTATTTCAAATACGAAAAACACCCTCCGCCTGTCCGATTGTGTATTGGACAGCTTGGATATGCTTTGATTTTTTTATTAGCAAAAATAAATCAAAATTAAATTTAAATTACTGAATACATCCGAACCGTTCAAAATACGATCGGATCGGATGACCGAGTACGGCATGGCGCACATCAAACCCCCCGCGGATCCTTCACGGATACCGACATGCCGTTACTCATTTCCCTTTTTTGTAGCGCTTTTACCCAGTTGAATCGGAGCCACAAACTACAATCTTCGTGCCAAACCCAACTCCTCTTACGCTTCTTCTCCTCCTCTCCTCTTCTCTTCTCTCTCCCTCTCTCCGTGGGTAGTAATCAGTATTCAGTCATCACGCAAACCCACAAAAACACACAAGTCAAGCGGAACACGCCTTATTTCCATCCCCACATTTTTTTCTTCAGCCAAAGAAACGCAGAAAAAGGATGGCGAAATTCACAGTTAGAGCAGACCACAACCTGTGTTGCCTATCACAGTACACACAATCAACGAGCTCTATCTTCATCTCTTCTCTCAACCACCGTCACTCCCGCGTGTTCTCCTCAAGAACTCGCTTGAAATTCGTGGCTTCCTGTAGTATCAAAGAGAAAGAAAACGTTAAAGATAGCGAGGAAGTTACTGTGCCAGTGCTGAAAGGGCTTCAGGTCGATGAATTAGGAGATGAAATTAGTTCTGAGAAAGTGGGTTTTAATTGGACTTGGCCGCCGTGGAAGAATCTTCCTCAAAGATACAAAATCATTGGTACAACGTCGCTGGCCTTTGTTATTTGTAACATGGACAAGGTAAAGTTTACTTCTTTCTCGTTAAGTATTCTCTCATGCTGTTTGTGGTCTTTGGAAATTGTGTTGTTATTTACTCTGCGCCTTTTTTTCTATGTTGCATTGTTAAGTAGGTGTTTGTTTGCAGCTGAAATATAAATGAAAATTGTTATTGAAAATAAGTGGGTGTTGCATTGTTAAGTATGGTCTTTGGACCACCCAGGGGCTTGCCCCGGCAGAAAGCACTTGGCTTTGCCCCATTGTGGGCAGGGTTCGAGTTTTACCAGGGCTGGTACATGCTGAACCTGGTGGCCAGGCCGCGGTGGCTGTTTGGTCACCGGGTTTATGCTCTACAGTGGTGTCCTCTGTGGGGTAGTTCCTTCATCATTAACAAAAAGAGAAAAGAGATGGTGTTTGGTAAAATGTTACTATCGGAAAAAAAAAGGCGTTAGAATGGAGCTTCGCAAAAATAAGTTTTTGTAGTCCATAAGCCATGACTGGACAGTGTGCCACAGGCATAGCTTTAAGGGGGGAAAATCCACAAGATAATATACGCTTTAGCAAACACTCAAGATGGTTACTGCATTTTGATAATTTGACAGAAACTTGTGGTCATCCTTCATTTAAATTGGTCAAAGACTCAAAGGGACTAACCTGGACTATCAGAGGTCAAGGATTCTAATGTGCTAAAGAAAATAGGAGGAAATGGTTGGTTTACCAAAACGTGAAGAGTTGTGTTAATCACGACATTGGTTCTTGAACAACGATGATTGGGATTGGATAGAAGGGGTAACAGGACTAATTGCTTGTTGCGTTGTTGATTATTATTGCTGTTGTTGTTTTTCGAATTGAGTAATGTGTATGTTTGATTGGGTAGGTGAACTTGAGCGTTGCGATAATTCCCATGTCCCACCAATATGGGTGGAATTCATCTGTGGCTGGACTAGTGCAGTCGTCTTTCTTTTGGGGTTATGCATTAAGTCAATTGCCTGGAGGATGGCTTGCAAAGACATTTGGCGGGAGGTTAGTTCTTCATAGTCCACGATATCTGTAGTTCAATTAAAGTTACTGAATTTCTACCTTGGCTACTCAGGGTTTCACTTGCCAGCTGATATAGAGGAACTTCCTCAAGGACTCAATCATTTTATGAGTTGTAGACATTATTATAGAAGTGCAGAATGAAGGGTTTTTTTTTTTCAGTGCACAATGTAATAAAAGTGTAGCCCAATGAAGCCGATGGATTCCCAGTACTGTATTTCTCACATGGGCTATGCCAACCACCGCCCAAGGGGGGTGTTGAGTAACCTCGATAAATATGTGAAAATTTGTGTTGAGATTTATGAAGTGTACAAGCATTTGTAATTCGTTTGGAGCGCACAATTATTTGTTCTGCCGGAACCTCATCCTTGGAGGTTTAATTTTACTAGTACCTTTCTTATTGCAGGAAAGTTCTTGAGATTGGAGTCTTGACCTGGTCACTAGCTACGGCACTTGTTCCTGTTCTTGCTGGATTTATGCCTGGTTTAATTTTGTCAAGGATTTTGGTAAAGTCATAGTTTAAGCCGATTTCATCAATTACTGTTATTGTGGTTGAATGCTCCATGGCTCAAAGTATTTTTCATGCATATCAAGGTTTGGTACATGCTACTGATATTAGCCATACACAAACATGTATCCAATGGTTCATTTAAGTTCAACTTTTTTATCATATATGACTAATTCAAACAATTTTAGTGTTACCGTGTCGAGATTTGTGATGTTGTATTCGCTAACTGTTTCAACAGTTCAACCTTCAATTTCTACACAACTCTTATATAGTTTTCTCTCTTTTTGAAACACAGGTTGGAATAGGAGAAGGGGTTTCCCCATCAGCTGCCACCGATCTGATTGCCAGGCATGTTTGATCTTGAAAAGTATTTTTAGAGGCATGTTTTTCTATAAACTGTGTCTACTTATTTGGCTAAGAATCCTAAGATCTTGGTTATGAATATCTGTAATCTTGTTCTGATACTTGATCACTGGTTGATTGTTTTTGCTTTGCTGTTATATATTTTGCTATTCATGAATTTTCCTTGTAATTTTTTGGAACTGTAATTACAGACGTTCTGTAAAACATTAGCCATCTGTGTTCTGGTCCTGGTCAAGTTTTATTGTGCACCTTAAATGGCTGTTATGGACCTATGGTATGTAGTGAGGCACCTGGGTCCACGTCTGTTACCACTGTTTTTATCTGAGAATGTTTTGACGACTTTTCTTGCAGAATTTAAGTGGAACTGAGTTTTAACTCCAATAATGCCACCCTCATTGTTTATAATAAAACAAATATATCTTCAAATCAAAAGAGGGGCATAAACTGGCAAGTATGGTGTCAAATTTTGCTAAAATGATGCTTACTCCTTTCTTGTTCATTTTGATGGCTGGTGACATTATTGGAATGAAATCTGAGGAATAATGGATGAGTTACTTGTGCTTCCACGCCTGGAAACTTTTTGAAGCATTTTAAACCTATTAATACCTCAAAAGTAAACCTATTTTCAATAATTTGTTTCAGGAGTATGGAAGTGTAGTCAAACTTCAATCCTCTATACCCCTTTGTGATGAGAACCAGCAAAATCATAAATCATCGTAACTTTGGATAACAGAGTTTGGGTATTTCCTTTTCAGCCGTTGAAGATATGCTTTGTGATTTGTTTTCAGCTTATCATAAGTTGTGCTGTTAACACCACCAGTAATCAAGAATGCTGTGAAAAACTATAGGTTATAGTTCTCTGTATCTTTTGGAAGTTTTCCTAGGCTTTTTCGTAGTAAGTTTCCATGAATTTCTCCAGCGGTTCATGGTAGTTGTTCAAATGCTTTGCAGTCGAGGAAAGAGTTTTTGAATTTTTTTTGTTTCATTTCAGACTTTTTCTTGGAACTGAATTTTCTGTAAATTTCAGTGTATCATGCATGCTCTAACCCTGATAACTCTGATGGGTTTTTCATTGTTTGCGTTTTACTGGAATACCAGCAGCATTGTTTTCTTACTCTACGTAGTTTCGTTAATTTCTTACTCTACGACGTCTACGTAGCTTCGTTAATTCTTCCATTTACCATACATTCTGTTGACATTTATTAGATTACACTTTTGCATGCAGGGCAATACCATTGGAAGAGCGCTCAAGAGCGGTATCATTTGTTTTTGGTGGTTTAAGTGTTGGAAGTGTTTTAGGGTATGTGTCCACCAGAATTTATTGAGCATTGATCCTAATATTTTTATCTACGCAGTACTTCTGTGCATTCATATTCAATCACAATGTTTAAGCAAGGAACACTAATTCCTAGGAGTCTTCTTGTTCTTATTGTTGGATCTAGAATATTTAACTGGAAAAAGAATATCTTTTGAGTTGAATGCTTCAACACCAATTTCGCACACTAAGCACTTTTTCCAAATCTGTGGTAGATGAGAATCAGTGCAAAAGGTCCTTCAAGTTAAGGCTTCATTTGATTGTCATTGTTGGCTGTTCCCATTTGCTGCAGAATCCCTGAGAAAATGATTCATTCAATGCCGGATATCTCGTTTTAATTGATGTTATCCGTGTATTAATATCCCGCGCAAAATATATCTTCTGGGCCTGAGTATGAATATTAAGAAGCTATGCTCTTACTGAGATTGCCGAGTCTTCCAAGTTTAGTGCACAAATTATCCGTATTCTTCATTGATAACTTGAGAAATTTGCAGGCTTCTTTTGGCTCCTCCCCTTATCCAAAATTTTGGTTGGGGATCTGTATTCTACCTATTTGGCCTTTTGGGAATAACCTGGTGAGTAACTGTTACTAGAACTTTTTTCTCAGTACATTGTTTCTCTTCATATCTATATTTACTTGGTCATAAAAGAATAATAGCACTCAATGAACTGATGGATCATTGCTCCTTCCATTTATTTGGTCGTAATCTGAAAGCTGGTAGGAATTTATCTTCGAGACTAATTAAGATTTTAATTGGCAATACGAAGGTTTGACTGATATATGACTTTTCCCTTGTGTCATTGGCCCAATTTCTTGAAGGTTTTCAGGATTTCAGTTTCTTACAGTTGAAGGACCTCTATATGGTGCCTCAACTTTTTCATGTAAGAATTTTTTTCATTCCTTTCTCGGTCTCTCTACATATCTTTAATTTTTTTTGAAAAGCAAAGAAAGATTTCATTATCCCAAAGGAGCCAAAGATGAAATCAGTACAATAGGAAAAGAAATGCATTGAGAGAGGTTCGGAGTCACTCCTACTGCTGCTACTCGCAAATACTTAACCTACCTCCCCACCTCTCGATTTTATAATAAAAAATGCACCATGTTGGTAAGATACCAACGCACCTAATATGCTCAGGCCGAAAATACAACTTACAAAACAGAAAAATAAACCCACGCCCCTACAACTCCCAAAGCAAGCTGTCACCCATTAAAACCAAAATCCCCAGCTTTATGCCTGACTGTCCCCATGTTCCTAGAAACCCCCAAAACAGCTTGCAAACAAAATGCACAATCACCCAAGCTTACTGTCACCCAAGGCGCGTGAAGTATAAACGCCGGCTAAACACTCCGTCAATCACCTTCCACCACCAAACTCTCGTCAACCGCAGCCTCCATCTCCGCCTTGCATATCCTGCCGCATCCTCACCTTGCTGCCCCTAAATAGCTGCCACCGCACCTTGCTGCCCCTAAACTGCCGCCACCGCACTCCACCCAACTCCAATGACACCACAGCCTCACCATGCTGTCGCTGATCCACCATCACCACTGCTGCCTCAGACACTCTACTGCCGTTGTTGTTCTCTACTTCATCTCTGCTGCACCAACGCCTCTAACACCACTACAACACCACTACACTTCCGCTTCCAACACCAAACACCTTACCGCCCACTGCAACAACCTCATCGAGAATAACTCCGATGATGCACCTACACGCCCTGCAAAACCCAAACACCTCCTCCGCCGCCTAACCCAAACCCAGAATCGCCACGCACCAAATCCGCAAGAAACCTGACAAAAGAAGTGAAAAAGAGAGAGAGGGAGAGAAGAAATGAAAAAGAGAGAGGGAGAGAGGAAAAGAGAAGGAGGGAAATAGATCCCTCCCTCCCACCGCCGTAGAACGGGGGAGGGGAAGGAGGGAGGCCGGAAAGAGGCAGCTAGGATTAGGTTTTAGAGTGAGAAAGAGAGAGATTTTCTAGAAGGGTTGATGTAAGGAATAGTTCGTTTGCAATTTCTACATATCTTTAATTGTTTACACAAAGCTGCCCATTTTGTCATAAGTAACGAGTTGGCTACTGATCTAGAGGTTCATTCAATGTCAGAGTGTGTGATTTGCATCATGATCAATAATGCAACTATAGGAATTAAGATACCCATCATCCTCTTTCTTGTATTATATCATGCTCAGCTGCAACTTCTGATGGCGTCTGGCCCCTAGGCTCTTAAATGACTCACAGTTTTACCTGATTTCTCTTTTCAAGTTTTTTACCTGATTCCTCTTTTGAAATATGGAATGTATCTCGTCTTGCCTGTTCTCTGGCTCCTGATCTTGCTTTTTCTTAAAAGTCTTTGGCATTCTCTACATTTGATTTATAGAAGCAATTTTTATTTTTTATTTTTGTTAATAACATGTATTGCTGGTATGAAGAAAGTTGATAAGAAATGTGTAGTAATGCAGTGAAACCTTATCAAGTGTTTGCTCAAATCTCCGACAACTAGCTTGAATCACTGCTTAAAATTTCTGGGACATTTTCTTTACGTTTTCCTTTCATTAATATCAACCTAAACATTGTGCCATTGTGGCAATGCAAATACCTGCAACAATGCATCTAGTTCTTATCAATATAAAAGTGGTATCTCGCTCACGTTGTGTTGAGTCATGTACATGCTTCTCATGGGTAGTGTGTATCAATATGCTTAGTGTTCCCCACTACTATGAATTAAAGAGGGTATACTGCTATGTATGAAGGTTTTCTGGTGTTCTAACTGATGAACTTTAAGGCTAAAGACTACAAAGCTTGCTAGAGATCCTCTCCCCGTAGCCATCCTCTCCCCGTAGCCATACAAGTAACTTTCCATATTTTGACAGGGTCCCAAACCATACCTGGGAATAAATCGCAGAATCCTTCTTTAGAGGAGTTGGGTGACTCAATCAAGGTATGCTGCAAGTTTTTCTTTCCCTGTTTTCATTATTCCTATTTTGCATCTTATATTCATGATAATTATGTCAATGTTTGTTAAATTGATTACGTCAACCCAATTTTTTTACATTCGGGTGGATGCTCAATTTGGTGAATAGCATACAAATTTTTGCTCATTTCCTTCTCATTTAGCTTTTGGGGAGAATTGGTTATCATGGTATTGCGGAGTTGCGTCCTAAGAGGTTCTGTGTGCAAGTCTCTTTGTTCCTATTTATTCCCAATCGCACTTTGCTTCTATCTCTGTATGTTCAAGATGAGGATTGAGCATGAGTGAAGAAGTGAAGATGTTAAATAGTTTGATAAAAATTGCTGACTTTTGGGCTGTTGCCTTTTCCCCTTTTCTTTCAGAATCATGTGAATTATTTGTTTCTAATGCCACCAACAACCTACTTTGATGCAATTTTAGTATGCAGTTCCAGAAACCTACTTTGATGCAATTTTAGTTTGTCGGGCCTCGCTATTTTGACTAGTTTCTTGTTTTTTCTTTGTTTAAGGATGTTCCGTGGAAGGCTTTTTTCAAAAGTGAAGCGGTATGGGCGATGATATATGCTCATTTTTGTGGTAGTTGGGGTCACTATACTTGTCTGTCTTGGCTGCCTACTTATTTCAGGTACCTTTGTTACTAGTTGCTATTTCCACCTTTCCAATCTTTGAATGGATAGAGCGAACGTATTATTGTCTATTTAATGAAGCCTTGTTGCATCAGACAATTAGTCCAGTTGTTATATTCTCATGTGACATTTGATTTCCCTGGTTATAAATGGAGGATCTTGCAGGGGTGATTTCCCTGGTTAGTCATGGTTCTAAATGAAAAGCGAAATGAACAATCAGCACGTTGGTTTTCATAAAGGAGTTTTATTACCAGTTTTGATGAAGGGCAAGACATGACATTGTGCTTTCCTGTTCAACTACGAGGACCTCAGAAAGCCAATGTTACAGAAAAATCAGTTAATGTATCAAGTGCTCATATTGGATGCTGGACACTTGGTGAGAAGGGGATATGTGTGTGCCGTGTGTTCTAGGCCAAACATCATGCCTTGGAAATCAAGTTATCATATACTAACTTAGAATAATCTTCAATAATGTGCATGAGATCTTCCACTAGACATTGTGAACACCAGTTTTCCCATTACTTGACTAATCATATTGAGTAATACTGATAGTTTGTCGTGGTTTTAGCCTTTTAGGTACTAAGAATAAAAATTAGAGTCTGAAAATCTACATATGCACCTACACCTGAAACACTATGTTGAAAAGTGTTTGGTGATCTCCACCACAACTTTTATCCAAAGAAAGTAAAAACCTAAACATTCAAGAAGGAAGCACTAGGAACCGATGTGACGAGGAACACTCTGTTGAAGAGACCACTACTTCACTTACCAGAGTAGTGGAGGATCAGAATTGAGTATGGAAAACTTAGGTTCTTTTGCAACTTCATAGATTTTTGCTTTCTTCATCTTGGTTTTTAGTTTACAATGTTAAGCGTCTATGATGAATACATGTGCGTGTTCCATTTTAAATGTGCATTTCAAAGAAACTGATTATCCGATTTGTATTGCACGCAGTGAGGAGCTGAGCCTTAATTTGACGGAAGCTGCATGGGTATGTCTACAATATATAAATTCACAATGGTTTTCTGTTCCTATATCGTATTTTTTTAATTTAGAAAAAATGAATTCTCCATTCCCCAAGGTTCAACATGAAGATATTTTCTCGTAGACGTTTCATGATTAGATCAAGAATTTTGTGGGCACAAGAGAACAAGTTTTTGATGTTGAAAAGAAGGGAGATTTAGTAGCAGTGACTTAATTTGTCCTCATCAGTGTCCTCCTCTATGTATATCATCAACTTGATCGTTGCATATAAGTACGAGCACATAACGGATAGTTCTCTTACCAACTAATCTTTTTTCATTTTTCTATTTCAGGTTTCTGTGCTACCTCCATTAGCTTCTATTTTTGTTACTGGCATCGCATCACAATTTGCAGACAATTTAATTACCAACGGAGTTGAAACCACCACGGTAGGGAGAATTTGCCTAAGTTCTTCACTTTTTTCGGATGTCAATTGGAAGAGGAAAACAATAAAGGAGTTGTACAAATTTACCGTTTCTTTTTGTCATTTACGGCGATGTGACTTTTCCTGTAGATGTCAAAATAGCAATGCATTAAATGTTAGATATGAACTGTGTAAATATGTAATGTTAAGGTTATCTATCCATGTATCGAAAGCAAGAGGGAAATCCAAAACTGATTTCTTTCGGTAGAGGGAATTTAGATGTCCATTATAAATCACTATTGATGGCCATCTTGGTTTGTTGTCTACAACACTGATATATTGCATTAGGAGCCTACGTACTTAGATACTTTGCTACTGACCACTCAGTGATTGGATCTCTTTCCTAATTTGATTGTGACTGTTATTAGAAGAGATCAAATGTGCCATCCGAATCGTAAGATAGATTGAATAATATCCCTGATTTTGACATCATCCTTTTTGTCGTTGCTTCTATAAAAAGTTCATGGTTTATATTAACTGCAACTAAAATCTGGTTATCCATTTTACGTTTTCAACAGTTGATATCTTACTTTTGTACATGCAGGTGCGGAAGATTTGCCAAACAATTTCATTTTTGTCCCCAGCAACTTGCATGATTCTCTCATCTTTGGATTTAGGATTGCCGCCTTGGGAAGTTGTGGCAATTCTTACGGGTGGTTTGGCACTCTCAAGCTTTGCCTTATCAGGTCTGAACGAATTAAAAACTTTACTGTATACAGGACGCTAAAATAATTAATAGTACTTCTGTGTCTCGAGACTATCCATCTCATGGATTGTAATGCAGGACTGTACTGTACACATCAAGATATATCACCAGAATATGCCAGCATACTTTTGGTATGTAACCGTCAAACTCCAAACCATTGCATCATGTGCTGGCAATTATTGTTTGCAGTTATGAAAGTTGCTGTGCTCCCTAGTGCTTCATATGTTGCAGATTATGAAGTCAGGGTATAGTTAGGAAGAAGAGAGAAAATGAGATAGGTTAGAGAAATAGTTTAGGATATATGCTTCATATGCTATTGGTCAAAAGCCTTGGTATATCTTGGATTCGGTATAACATGCAGAGTGGTCAGAAAGACACCAATACATGAAAACAATCGCAAAATATGAACGATGACGCCTCTATCCACCTATTTTCTTTAGAATTGAATCATTCATCTATTTTCCCAGAATATTACATATCTTCTTCTCGTTCAGACGTTTTTTAAGTGTGTGGAAACCTGATCATATGAATCTCTCTTAAATTTTCCCACTCAGGGTATCACCAATACAGTAGGGGCTGTACCTGGTATTGTTGGCGTTGCTCTAACTGGTTATCTTCTTGATTCAACACATTCATGGGGCGTAAGTTCCCTCCTGTATTGACTCTTTAGGCTGCATTTGCATTTTCTACTTAGTTTCTTTCCTTCCACCAACACTGTATGAATCAGGAATCTATTATCTATTTATCTTTGAGTTCTTACTGATTGTGACTTTTGTGTTTTTGTAGATGTCACTTTTTGCACCGTCAATCTTCTTCTACCTTACCGGTACAATTGTATGGTTGGCATTCGCAAGCAGTAAGCCTCAAAGCTTTTCGGAGGATGATTGACTTCTATACCAGGTTTTTTTTATTAACCATCCTGGAATGAAGCGTCAAATCACAAGAAATTTCACCAAGGTAACCGCACTAACATGATTTCTCGCAAACAATGAGCAGATAGTCAGCCTCATCACTAACCCAGATCCTTTTCTTTTTTTGGCATATACGTTGTAAATTGGAGCATCATTTGGCCAATCCAGAAAGTAGTTGGATGTTATGTAATTTTGTAGTCTGTAATTGGTAACTGTAATATTATGGTGTATATCTTGCCCATTTGTTCTTGTTTGGCCACCAAACAAGAGATTTACATGTAAAAAAAAAAATGGTTTACGGGCCACATTATATTTCATTTCCATTGAAGTTTTGAAGTTTTTGTGATAGAGATGGCAATTTGCTGTTATGAATGATGTCCATTGTCGTCATGGTTATGCTCGACTTGGTTAGAAGTTTCGAAGAATGAACATAGGGAATTCATGAGACCACTGAGACGAGGAGGATTCCTAGACCTAAACCTTGCAGTTGTATTTCTTCAGCATCAATACATCAAATGAGGCATGCTCCTCAAAGAAATAAAACATGCTCCTCAAAGAAATAAAACAACCGCCCGTGTGTCCCTTAATCTAAGGTTACAAAGCTACCTTCCCCTACCCACAACAGTGTAAGTTCATTGTGTTTGCTTATAACTAACGTAGAAAATCACATTACACCCAGAAAAGTTGAGAAAAGTTGAAATTGAACTTGATAATCCATCACTAAACGAAACCAGTCTAAATAACATTTACAACCCCCTACATACCTATTTACAAGCAGGAAGAATAGCATCTGGTATTTGAGCAAAAACAACGGAGAAAGGAGCAACGATAATGGGCTCCGATGAATTTACACTTACAGGCTCCAATGGAGGTATTTCCCCACGTGAAGTTAAACCCAAAATTTTCCCATTAAGCAACATAATCTGGCTGTGCAAATCCCCATCTTTTGCTGTCAAATGGTATTCCTCCCTTTCCATTTTGCTTATCTCACTTTCCTGTTGTAGTCGAATAATCGTTTTCACATTACTCTGAATCTCTTGTTTCTGTGACAATGTGAATGCACCATTGAAGGCAACTTTAGCTTGAACTGTGGTTGTATTGTCTAGGTTGATCAATAACAATGTAATTCCTTGCTGCAATGTGAAGACTTTAATTCAGATCATACCAAGGGATATGTTTTACTGATTATTTGTAATGAAAGTTTTAAGAATTTAACATACGGAATTCTTTGCACAATGAGCATATGCACGTATCTTCTTAGTCCCAGAAAAGCTTGTTGATAGAACATTTCTTCCCATCAACCGGTTCCAAAGTAGGGCACTGCAAAGAAGAAAAGTAGAACATCAAGAAAAATCCAACAAGACTTAAATACTTGGTACTCTTTTGTTTTCTTCACTTCTGTTGTCCTTTGTGTGTGTGTGTGTCTTTTCAGAAACGAAAACAAAACAAGTTACTCATCTTTTTCATTTTCTGCAATTATAGTTTCTGGTTCTGAAAACATCCTTCCCATGGTTCCTAATTGGGTTGTTTTCAATAATTTTTCCCTAGAGACTGAAACAGTGCCAATTTTATTTCCTGGACTTTCTGCAGAAGCAAAGAATGGAAAATGAAAATGATAGAGAACATAAGAACTTGAATTTATTGAGCTTGTAATTCACATCAGATTTGAAAATGAAACGAAAGAGAATGCAATTGCCAAGCGGCGACGGTATTATTACTGTTACACAACTGGGTAAGGCCTATCGAATGTTAGAACCTCGATCCTTTCCTGCAGCTGGTTCTGCTTCTAGATATGCTATTGAGCAAAGGAAAGTTGCTAATTCAATCACCTGTAATAGTCTGGATTTGGCACAAACGTAGTTGTATCGAGTAGGCCGTAATTTCCACCAATCAAAGACTGTCTGCAGTAAGTTTTTGTATCATAAGCTGATGCCATACCAAGCTGATCCAAATACCTGTTAGTTTTGTACTAAAATCTTAATAACTCATGAGAAAGAATCCAAAGAAAACAAAAGTACTACATCACAAGAGCTCTTTTCCGTATAGTTTACACCCAAAAAATATTGCCTTCTTAGCTTTGATTTTTGGAAAGAAAAATAAACCATCTTTTAAAAAATAAAGATATTGAGCTTATTCTAAGAGTTTTAAGCTGAAAAAGAAATACGCTGAAAAACCCAGATACTGGAATCACACACCATATTTTTTTGAAGTACGAATTCAAAACTTAAGCTAAGCTGCAAATAAGTGGAAACAGACTGGGCACTACATTACCAGAAGCTGAATACAAATGCATTGGTGACAAGATTGCGGCCGCTGTTATAAGCCCCTCCTGACTCACCAACCCATGCAGTTGCTGAGGTTGCAGAACTCTTGAGGGTGCTTTGGAGTCCGCTAAATGTATTAGCCTCACGGTCAAGATAAGATGGATCAAGAATCTTATCAACAAGGTGTTGATCAACTCCTATTAATGGAACCTATAAGTACCCATGTAAAACCTATTGAAAGAAAATAGCTTGATTACTATTGTTCTCGTTTTCATCCGTTTTCTTGCTTCATTTTCGATAGACTCTTGTTTGGAGAAAATACCATCGTTGGCAATTTTCTGAAGACAACCCACTTTTCAGGAAACATGAAAAAGAGACTTTCTAATTTACTATATTGTTTTGGCACAAAACTAAAAATAGTGTTTTCAAAGTTTTCATTGTATTTGTGCTCGAAAACACAAAAAACAGGAACGGGAACAAATACCAAACACAACCAGAACTCAAAACAGATCATACTCACTTTGCAAAATTAAGTACCTGGGCCAAGGCTATACATGTGATGAGTGACGACGTCTAGTGATTTTTCTGTCTTAATCATGAATTCTTTGTACCAATTTACAGCGAAGAAGCCTCCTGGCGCTATAATTAATGGCTTAGGTTGCAGATTGCTGTAAACATTTTGCACTAAGTTTTGCAGAGCGATCGTGTCGGAGGCATATTGATCCGCTGAAACTCTAACCCCGACTCCATCCCCACTTAATTCATTTCCTGGAAAGCAGATAGATATCAAACGAGTGGCTTAAAACTGCAAATACAGAAGGCCTGAGTTATTCCACACTGTCTAGCACGTGACACAGGTTTAACTTGCACATATTGAGTTAGTCTGCTGAAATGTTCGATACAATTTCGAAGAGCTTTCTTCCTACATCTAACCATTTCCAGTAGATAACACAACACAAATAAGCATGTGGGAATGGAGATCATTCTTACCAAGCTCCCACCCATACATAGAGTAACCCTTGTTGACAGTATAACGCATAAGAGATTCAGCATTTGTGGAGTCCCAAGATCCTACCGCAGAACCATCGGACCGTATAGATCTTCCGGTTAGAGCATTTAATCCAAAAATTACTAGAGCCCTGGATGCAGGAAACCAGACATTGAATGTGATAAATTTGTCGTGAACTATCTATTGTGATGGAAGTTTGTATTGTTACCCGGCTTTGATAAAGAAGGTGTTGAGTTCATCCCATCGGGACAAGGGGAGGCACCCCTCTGTGAAACCAAACAACTCAGAAGTGTTTTTAGAAAACGGAATGCACGGTTTCTTGTGATCTTCATAGATGACCTTATCTTGCAAAGTGCCACCCAATCTAATCTTCAGTGGAGAAAATGCTGCAGCATTACAAGAAGGATTAGATACAACATAGGTGACAATAGTTTGTTATGAAAAGAAAATGCTGAGTTATTGCTGACATTAATGGAGCAATGAGAGGTGAACGAATCCAAACCTTTTATGGCATTTAAAAATATTTCGTTATTGAGATCCTGCAGAAAAGAATGATCAAACAAGTTTCAGAAAGTATTGTTTTCAGTTTCCATTGTTAGTCCAGTTATTGGAACGTCACCTCATAAAATATAACGAAAGCATGTCTTATCCACAAAATTCTGAAAACAGCAGAAGTCTAGCTAAATTTTCAAGTAAAAATCCTAGCTTGTTTGGATACATGTGGACTTCATAAGAAGTGATTTGATGTTCACTTTCAACAGATATATGTGGCTTATGCGCTTAGCTATCTACTTGGGTTCTTTCTGATGATAAAACGCCTGATGGGTTGGTTCTACCGTGCACTATTATTTGATTGGTTGACTGGTAGTTGGATAGCTTGTAAACTTCATCTTGGAATATGTTTTATCCTTCGCTTATCGTGTGTTTTTAAAATTATATGTATCCAATTGCATTGAAAGGTATCTAGAAACGAGTCCTTGTCAAAATAGAGTAGGAAATGATTCCAGATAGAAGAGATGTAGTTTTGTTTGGATCCTTGAATAGCTACAATCTGCAACATGAACGATTCTAATCACCTTGTCAACTATTTAATTCAAATCCGTCATTCTGAAAACTCTCAAACTTGGTGTTGAAATCCATATGTAAGCTATCAAATTGGAATTCGAACCACTCCGCTGAGAAATGACTTCAAATCCCCCCGCTGGAAATCCACATCTATCCAAACGGAGCATAATAACCTCAAACTCTTATGGACAACTCAAGTAGTTGAAGTTAAAGATCGGTAAAAAACCAATAAGCTAACAATTTTAACACTTACAGTATAATCCTAAATCCCAATTCTCAACTATCACAGAAACCATGAAAACCAAATTCTCTATTGCACTTAACAACAGCCCATCATACTCAGAAAGAGAACTCAAGATAATAGTAACCCTTGAAAAAGTACAAAAAAAGGAAAGGAGAACAGCAACCACTAAAGGGAGAAAATTGCAATAGAATATATGAACATGAACAGAATAGATAAAATTTGGAAAGCATGTGAGTATACCAGATTGAGCAGAGAAGCATGGCCCCAGCTACAAGTCCCATAGTCACACTTCTCAGGAGGCCACCAATCCAAGGTAGCACAAATGAAATCACTGTCTATCCTTCCAATGGAACTCTTCCCATCTATAAAAACAAACCCTTCAACAGTTCCATTTATCCCCCTATTCTGGGAATTCACAGAAATGAAGCAGAAAGTAAATAAACAAACCCATACACAAAACCCCTTTACCAAAACTGAAAAACCCATTTCTGCGAATTTAAGCCAGTTCAAGATCCGTGACTGTGTATCTCTTCAATTGGAAGGTGAAGCCCTGGCAGTGAAGGAATTTGGTGTGATACCCAAAAGATGGAAGTTGAGATTAATGAAGATATAAATGCATCATGGTGTAAAGATACGATATTTGTGTTTTTTTGAGGTGAGAAAACAAATCAATTTGGTTGTGGATAATGTTAAGATCCGAATTGTGAAAAAGTTGTTGGTAGGGGGCCATTCTTACTGGAAAAAGAAAAAAGATTGCTGAATATGGGGGGAAATGGAGAGTACTCTGGATTGTGACGGTGGTACCTTTTTTCTTTTTTTTGGTACTTTTACACATGTCCTCCACTAATTTTGGGATAAATTAACGTTTTTAATAATAATAAAAAAATCTTAACATTCACTAGCGGAAACTTAATTTAAAATCAGAACAAAGCTTTGTACTATAGTTTAACCCCAAAGAAATAGCGACCCGACCTAGCAATCTAAGGAGGTACAAACTCCCAAAATCCAAACCATCATCATCGACAAGAGGTAGGTGAGATAAAACCCAACGTACTTTTACAGTTTTACTTTTTTTCCTCTTATTGCAAGTAAGATGAGCAAGTCATGTGTAAATATATGAGTCTAGTGAGCCTAATTGAACAAGTAGTCATCGACGGAGCTCAATGAAAAAAAAAATCATGTAGCCGATTTCAAGTGATTACGACACAAGACTTGTGAATTGATTTGGTTAAGTTGGGAGATAATTGGTTCATTTTTTAGCAAATTTTATTATCAAAACCATTTATTCATTTTTATTTGGTTCATGGACAATAACAAAGCTCAAGGGAACAAACATTAATCCGATGAAATAACACAATCGGGAAACAAATTTAACCGAACGTACTTAATACCAGACTTTGATTTTTTCTCAACTAAAGCATCGTAGTAAGATATTGTTATGAAATTAGGTTGGTGGGACTTGGGAGATGAATTACAAAGGACAGATAGATGGTTACATAAAAGATATGACAAGGGTAAATTAGCTTTTTTTATTTATTTTTATTTTTATTTTTATGTTTATGTTTATGTTGTTCTTCTGCTTCACACATGCACATATTGTGTTCCGTTCTTTTGGAAATTTTTGTTATCCATCGCTTGTCGTAGTTTTTGTATTTGCAGATTTGTACGTTGTGTTCTATTCCTTAGGCCTTTGTTTTGGTTTTCACTCGTTGCCAGTGTCCCTTACCTTTTATGTTATGGCGACAACACAGTTATACTTTTCTTTTCTTTTTATCTTTGAGTTCTATTTTGTAGGCCTGAAAACTAAGTTGTGACACATTAGCTTCTTGTATGGTCTTTGCTATCGCCAGCGTCTTTTCTTTATGTAATGGTGATGACAAATTTGTAACCATTATTATTAATGTATTTAAAAATTAGTAGTAGTTGGTGGATTGAGGCTAAAAAAAAAAAATTCTTATTTAGGGTGCCTAATTGAAAATCAAAGCCCTAGCTTTATCTTTGTTTCTCTTCTACTCCAATAATCATAAAATGTGATTAACCGGTACAATGACTTTCCCTATAGGAATGAGGCATATTGCAGCCCATTGCAAGTTTCCCGGCCTTCATGAATCCGGATTTGTAGGTGTGAAGGCGTGAGGCCAAGCTGCCAAACATGATGTCTTTTAATTTGGACATGGTCTTTTTTTTTTATAAATTTTATTGTTTTTTTTTTCTTATTTTTAGTAGATTTTGATATAAATTTTACTGTATCATATCATTTGGCTTGACTAGAGGAATTGACTAAGTACAAAAATTTAGAATAGAAAAATTTTAAAAATTCATATAAGACGAGAAAAAAACGGTCTTTTACTTTTTTTTCTTTTTATGTTGTCCGGAAAGGAAAAACTAGTTTGTGTTTAGTGTAAGACGATAACACCCTTAAAATGGCCTTTGTGGATGGCAGCGATTTTTTCTTTTCTCTTTTCTTATCATGGTTTCGACCTTTATTTCATTTTATTGACAAAACATGTTGGAGTGTCATTCATTTATATGGTTACATATAGGAAATAACTAGACTTCTCGTATTATTGGGATTTTCAGCCACAGTTGAAAATTACGGATTAATCCAAAAATCATTTTCCATATGCGTGTGCATATTGGGCAATACGTGTTTTTGTTTTGGTATTATAACAATTGACATATTAAATATACTAGTTGTCAATAAAAATCCGACTTGCTATTAGTTTACACAGAAGAACTTTACAAGGTTGAAGTTCTTTTTTCTAGACGATATGATGTTGAAGTTAGCACATCTTATTTTCCCTAGTCTTATGCAATCATGCTTTTAAAATTGTGCGTGTGTGTGTAACCAACATAAGCAGACATGATACGATCACTGCAAATAAAGCATGCCGCAGTGAACCGGGACAATTTTTTTTTTTTCCTCGAAATAACGAGTTTTGTGACTTGTTTGAAAAGTGAGTGGTGGAAGAAAAGGTAAAAAAAAATTGGGAGGTGGGTATGTGTTTATATAAGAGTGGAGAATTGAATGTCTTGTAACGGTTGGTTTCATTTTAAATCTTTGGCAGCTAGAATTAACTAACCATGAAGATAGTAGAGTAATTAGCTAGGTATATTAGTCTTGCAAACAGAGCTTAAGGGGCAGGAGAAAAGGGCTGAATTCGCGTGATATGTGGTACGGCGGTACCGTTTTGGCCGTTTTGGGGGTGTTGCTGGCCTGCCTGTGACATGGGCGCAGCAGGCCAGACCCCCCAACCTAATTTATCCTCATTTCCTAACATTGTTGCTTTCCTAGGATTCTTAGTTGAAAATAAAACCCTAGTTTTATCTTTGTTTCTATTCTAATTTGTAGAAAATAATCATAACATGAGTGGTTCACACTCCCTCCATCTCAAAATTTGTCTGTTTTTCAACATGCATGTCATTTTTTTTTTTATCTGTAACGTTTTCTATGATTCAGAAAACCTTGTTTAATGGATAGTGCTATAATTAAGATCCATCAAATAAAATTCATATTACATATTTAAAAAATTATTATTTCTAAAAGTGAACAAGAAATTTTGGACAAATGGAGTATAATAATACAAGAGAGAGAGAGAGAGAGAGAGAGAGAGAGAGAGAGAGAGAGAGAGATAAAATCTAAAACCAATCTCCATGTTATTCATTCTCTCAAGCAAAGACATTTAGCTCCTAATCCTACCACTCAAACAAAACATGAAAAATAAGAAAAGGAAAATGATCCATGGCTAAAAATTAACATCATACTAGTTAATTTATTCATACCCAAAAAAAAGAAAAGAAAAAAAGAAGGGAGGGAAACCAAAAACCTCCTCCTGTTCATTTTTCCCCCACTAAGAGATTGGCCACTAGTACGATTAGTAACTGGTAGGCAGTGGCGGCGATGGCAGTGGTGACGATTGACCTTGCTTCATGCAATAGTTTTTTATTTGAGGGGGCAAAAATGGGTTGAAAGGAAACATCTTGGGCCAACATGTATCAGCAATAGCCATAAAAGCCTGACAACATTGTGGGCTAATCTTGATCTGGCCACTCCTCCGGGAGGCTGCAACCTCTTCAACACACCCACGAATTCCTCTAAGGTTGTCCCAACAGCCCTTGCCCGGAACACCCGGCGCACCAACACCCGGAATTCCAGGCGCTCCAATGCCTGGCATTCCAGGTGCACCAATACCCGGAATTCCGGGAGCTCCAATAACGGGAATACCTGGAATTCCAGGCGCACCAATGTCTGGAATTCCGGGGGATCCAATATCCGGAAATCCGGGAATACCAGGAATTCCAGGTGCTCCAAATCCCGGAATTCCGGGAAACCCAGGCACTCCAAAACCAGGAATTCCAGGCGCACCAATACCTCCCCAAGTTTGTGCTAGAGTTGCTGCAACCAGCATAGAGAAACATGATACAGTCACTCCAAATGAGTATGCAGCGGTGAATTGAGACATTTTTTTTTCTCGAAATAAAGGATACTGTGACTTGTTGAAAGAGAGTGGTGGAAGAAAAGGGTGGGGAAATTTGGGAGGCGGGGATGTGTTTATATAGGATGCAGAATTGAATGTGTGTAAGCCAAGTTGTAACGGTTGGTTTCAATTTAGTCAAAGGTATTTCTGGCTTTGATTTCGTTTTTATTGGTATCTTTTCCTTATTTGTTTGGATCAATGGTCTTGTAATGGCATTCAAAGGCTGGAGTTAATTTAGCTCTTTTCCACCAATCAGAAAAAAGAAAAGTTTCAGTTTCTATTAACTGGTCAATTCAAGGATTTTGAAGGAGGAATACATTATTTCATTCATTCATTCAAGAGAGAGAGAGAGAGAGAGAGAGAGAGAGAGATATGGTAAGTTCATATGGTGATATTGAGGATTTCCATATTTACGTTTATAGATTGACCAAAATATGGCACTCTGGTTTCGGCAACTTATTAATCACAGTAAATGTTCTTGCATTACCCGTCGTTTTCATACGATTTTGAAAGCTCGACCTTTTTGCTTCCAGAGATGGTGTTTTCAGGAAATAGTCCGAAAAACAGTTTTCGCAAAACAGAAAACAATACCAAACAGGCTTTGCTGATCAATGAGTATTCAAAGTTATTATGAAGTGTGAACGTCGTAACAGACCGATTCTCGAATCATTCTTGTAACTTCAAGTAAGAAACAGAAAGCAAAAAACTGCTCTTAAATTTTCTGAATGCAGACAATGAGAATGATAAGCCAAACAAAATTCCTGAGTGTTTCTTTCACTCTATTCTGCAACAATAGTAATGCCAAACAAGCCCAGAATTTACCTAGTAATTGTTATGTCTGGGGATGAAGATTCATAGGATCCGCTCATCCTATCAAAGAATGGAATGCAGTCACTTGAAGTCAAAAACCGATAAGCCGAAGCTAAAAGCATCCATTCCCGCATTCCCTTATTTCTCGATGATCAACTTTTTCCAGCTTACATAAGCTGTTCTGGAGGCGAAATCTGGACCAAACACCCTTGGCACAAATTCTTGCATTCAAAAAAGCAATAACCAGCTCTGGTGCAACAAACACCCACCGAAACTTGAGCATATAGAAATAAAAGCTGTCCTTTTGAACACTGCCAAAGATGATCAAACAGCCCTTCCTAAAAACCATGTGCAAATAATGACATCCTTACAGTAAAAACTGATGACAAAACACGGCCCTGAATGTGTTTTCCGCATAAAACTTCTCCACATAACATTCACGCGTTAAATGAAAATCCAGACACGAAGAGAATTCCATAAATACCATAACAATCCTCATGCAATAGTGATAAACAACGGGAAGTCTAATGATTCTACTCTACTAAGACAGACAAGCTAAACATTCTACTTCATACCAGAGTCGCACCCAACAAAAAAAAGGAGAAAGATTAAAAAAAAAAAAAACTAACCAAAGACCTACACCGATTCACTTTTTCTTTTTAGCCGGTGGTTGATCCTCTTCATCCTCATCTTCCTCCTCTTCTTCGTCTTCCTCATCACCCTCGTCATCCTCGTCACCATCATCATCTTCATCATCCTCGTCATCATTTCCCCCATTCCCATTAGCTGGTGGGCCATCCTCTGGATCCCCCTCTTCATCATCGTCGTCGTCCCCACCTTCTTCTCCGGAGAAATCTTCATCGCCCCCATCATCGTCGTCATCCTGGTCATCGTCATCGTCCTCCTCTTCATCATCGTTGTCCGTGTCACTAGCATCTTTGTTTTCAGGACCAGGTTGTTTCCTTCTGTGAAGCTCATCCATGGGAAACCTGCGAATGACATTTCATCAACAACATTACCTTCCAAATCAGATGTGCAGGGGGAGGAAGAAACACCCAAAGAAAAAACTAATCACCTTTTGTCCATCCCAGTAAACTGTGGCAGCACATTAACATCACTCAGCAGAGTTCCTGTCTGAAACCTCAGCAGATGTCAGGATAGGAACAGTGTACAAGGGGCAAAGCAGTGATAACATAATTCAATCTTACACAACTTAATCGAACATTTCCCCACAACATAGGATAGGAACAGTTCGAGGAGGAAAACGCAATCGTAAAAGCACATAAAAACAAGTAGAACACTGCACATGCACACATACAACAAAAATAGCCCCTTTTTTTAATAGTCGACATGAACAATCCAAATAAACACTGCAAATTGCACATATACATCCAAATAGCCTTTTTTATAGTCGACGTAAACAATCCAAATAGTTATACCTTCTATATCACTGATGCCGAAAAAATAAAGGACGCAGTATGAACATAAGACCCACTAAGCAAGATAAGGTCTACAGTTTGATGCTGCAAAACCATTCCAAAAATGGTTTACAGAATAATGGAATCCCAAAATTCATACTCCAAATAAAAAGGATTGGTGAAAACTTGAAATTTGAAATATCTAAATGCTCGAAAACACTCATCATCAAGATGTAATGATATCCAATGCAAAGGATCGAGATTAAACAAACGGTCAGAGCTTCAGAAACTATTTTTCAGATACAACCAGATCAATGGACGCAAATGTGAGAAGGGCAGTTAATTAGAAACATTCCCGCATAGGGATACATGAAATAACTATCACCCATTGTTCGCAAAAAAGGAATATCGTATTTACCAAGGGGGAAAAAGGTAAAAGGAAAATTGCGGTCCGGGATTCCCCAAGTGCATTCCAAAATAGTGTGCTTAGGGAAACATTAAAGAAAACGATGAAAGCCCACTTCCCACAATTAGATCCCGAAGATTTTTTCATGGTCCGCAGAGGTCTCACCAGACAAGTTTCGATAACTTCCTAACCCAAATTACTTGTTGTCAACGAATAGCCTAAAGGCATATACTGAACGAGTGAACAAATGTTATTTATCACTTTTCCGCATATGAGTAGACGCATCAAGTGATAAGATCGTAGACAGCGGAGATTGGAGGAACCATCACTTCAAAGTAGAAACTAAAATAGGTTTCTTTAATTGCAAGTAACATCATCAAAAACATTTTCTCTGCAAAAAGAAACCTTTCTGATCAACAAGTTTATTAAGAAAAAAAAATCCTACAAACAAAATTGAAGGCCGCATGGGGTACCAGACGCAAGAAGCTTGTACAGCCCTCAAAGATGCATGGACAACCAAATTTAAAGACAGGCTTCTGAACAGAGAATCCAAAAAAATCTACAGTTCAGCACATAAAAAGCAGAAGAACATGTAACTGAACAGTAATTCACTCCAAGTATAACTTCTCAAGTAGATAACAATCCCTAGATTTGCATAGACAATATAAATAGTTGAAAAACAGACTAGACTTGAAGTTAAATGTCACATAGCAGCAGACCATAAAGGCCTAGGGGTGCTATTTGAAACAATGTTTTAAAAACCAGCCGGATCAACCAGGCCTTGGTCCGGTTTCGTTTCACCCAAGAACCATCTCGTTTCCAAACCGGTCTAAAACATGAAAACCGCTTAGAATTGACAGTTGAACCACCAACCTGTAAGAACCAGACCTGAGTTGATCAACCCAAACCGGAAATTTTGAACTGCCTTTCGCGTGCTTTAATGAGAAACGCTTACGCATTCTGTCAGAAGGATGCTTGGGTAGTGGGCCCACTACCAGCTCACACGCCTCAAATGACTACCTACAAAGGCTACAGGCTTCTCAACCTTCTATAGGAAAAAAAAGGTAGCACAGTTTATGTTTCCCACCGATGTGGGATTGGAGAAAAACATACTAGAACAAATTTGTAGCATAACTCCTTCATTTCCCTAAGCTTTCTAGCATACAGGTATTTTTTATATGCTTATTTCAGTAAATTATATATTTCTAATATATTTTTAACGTAACTATTACATCAAGGTTCAATTCTGGTTGAACCGGTGACCCATCCGCCCAGTCCTTTTTCCGGTCCAGTTCATAAAACATTGATTTGAACAGTCCCCTCAAATACTCTCTCAAGTAGAACAGTGTGTGGCGGACCCAAAAAAACATCCGAGTAGAACCCTTACTTTCAGCAAACAAGCATAAAATGAGAGGCAACTAGTTGAATTTGCCGCAAAAGCAAGAACAGAGGAAAAAAAATCCAACACCCAGGCCACAAAAAAATAAGGTCATATTTTTTGCGGGGAAAAAAGGGAGTGTAAGCCTTGTGCTTGCGGCTGAACAGTCACTTCAAATAACCTCCCAGGGAAAAGAAAACCCCTAAATTCTCATTGACATTTACAGATAAATTTGATTAAGCTAACCAAAGGAAGTACTAAACCCAAGTGTATATTTGTACTGTCTAATCGCTCCGCGTGTGTGTGTAAAGAACAAAACCTAAAAGTAAAAGCGTTGCTTCACAAGGAAGGAGCGTACAAATACAAACCCAGCTCTTCAATTAGTCCTAAAATCAAGAACAGCACATAAATTCGAAGACTCGTATCAAAAGACATCTCTTTTCGCAAAAATAAATCAGAGGGAAGATTATACCGCCAGGAGAAAGCAAGCAAGAGATCTCTGAGCAGCCAAAAGAGTCTCCATCACCACAGCCTCCACCATCATCCTCTCCAGAGCAACCACGTCAGCGCTCAACTTACCCACCTCCATTCCACCAAACTAAGCCCAAACACCCTGTAAAACGTATAGATGCAGAGATAATATGTAGGAGAGAGAAAGCAAAGAGGGGAGCCACTACTCGGAGAGAGAGAGAGAGAGAGAGAGAGAGAGAGAGAGAGAGTACAGTAGAGTACCTTCTGGGTCAGGGGAAAAATTTGCTCAACGGTTATTTTAGTTGGGGTTGCTTTGATGTCGGGAGAAGCATGAAAAGGACAAATAAAGGGGAAAATTAGGGTTTTTGTATTCTCTTTTGTATTTTCGAGATCTGATGAGGTTTTAGGGTTTTGGTGGGCTGTGAAATTGCAATTTTGTCTTGTTGTATGGTTAGGAGTTTAATTCTAGTGCCAACTGTGAACTTGGACTTTGAGTCTTTGACTCCTCGTTTTTTCTTTTCTTTTCTATTTTTTTTTAACCATCCACGCTTACGATCCTGTGTGTTTGACTCCTCGTTTTTTCTTTTTTTACCATCCACGCTTAGGATCATGTGTGTTTGACTATTTGATTACGTTGAGGGGGTGTTCCACTAACAAAAAACTATTTTTTTCAAACATCGAGACAGGTCATTCTCACAACATATCACATAAAAAATAGTGAAAAACCAGTTTTTTCAAAAAACTGAGTTAGTGGAACACCCCCTGAGTTTCTGTTTGATTTTATCAAATTTTGATAAAATCACCCCTTAATTTTATCAAATCTTGATTTTACAAGAAACTCAGCTTAAATCCATGAGAACCGACGAGAGTGTATCGACAGTGCACAGACAGGTTTGCGAGTTCTATTTTTGGGCTCCACACAAAAGATTCGAGTTGGTCTTTAATTTTTAAATATTTTTTCGAATGACCTTATGAAAAATCAACTCAATCAAATACAGTAACTATAAATGTCTGATCCAATATACCCATTTTTCATTCAGAAATTTTGAATGAAAAATGGGTACCTTGGATCAAACATTTACACTTATTCGATTGAGTTGATTTTTCTCTGAACTACTAAGAAAAATATTATAAAATTAGTAAACGACTCGGATCTTTTGTGCATAGCCCAAAAGTGGACCACACAAACCAGTCTGTGCATTGTTAGTACACTCCCGTCGGTACCAATAGCAGGGTTGGTAGTAGTGAAAGATTTTAAAGGAAGTCCGATCTCTTAATGTGGGATGCATGTGGATTAATCCTTATCTTTAAGATATTCATGGAATGACTCCTTGTTCATGATCATATCGAGTCAGACACTCATATGCTCAAGTTTAGCTTAAATTTATTAACAAACAATAAAAAGTTGTTGAACTTGGTTTATATTGTTTTTTCACGAATTTGAATGAGCTAATAGTCAAGTCAAGCTTAAGCTGTTTGGTTCGTTTAGCATCCGAAAGATAATATCCTTAGAATTAGTTTTCCCCCCTTTTCTGGGAGTTCGGCTAATAGGTGCCCGTGCACGTAAAGAATATCAAAGCAGGATATTTAATATTTCCTCGTCCATTTTTTTAGTGTGTTGCTTCATAAATCTAACTTATTAAAAAAATATCATCGTTACACTTTTCACATCAACTTTTTCTTTTACTTTCCAGAATTATCGTCCACTTTTACCCCTTAACTCTTTATCCACTAACTTTTCAAAATGGTAAAATGATAATTGTACAAATTTTTATCCATCAACTTTTAAAAACACACAATTATTAATGGACAATCCAAAATGAAAATGATGACACTAAAAAAGGGACGAAGGAAATATGATGCAATTTTGTGTGCAATCGCCCATACAATGATCCAATGTGGATGGGTGAGTCCCAGACCAAAATTGATTTCAAAATTTCACCCAAAATAGCAACAATTTGGGCTCTCTCCCTCTCTCTCTCTCTCTCTCTCTCAAATCACAGACCCTCCGTCACCGGAGCAACTCTCTCTCAAATCACAGACCCTCCGTCACCGGAGCAACTAACACTAGCGCCGTACGACCACCACCACCACCAACAAACAATCAGACTCCACCACCACCACCAACACACTCCACCACCGGCACCGCCCCCTCTCGTTTGTCATCTGATTTGTGAGGGTGGTGGTCGTTGTACAATAAACGGGTGGCGGCGGTGGTCGTGTCGTGTCCTAATGACATTGGTTTGTAGGATATGTTATGACACAAGAGAATGCAAAAATGTTAATGTAAGGATATGTTGGTGCGTGGATCAAAGACCTGAATGAATCTGATTAGGAAAATTAAGGTACAAGTTAAGTGTAATTGAAGTAATTTGGGAGTTATTTAATTTTTCTGTATCCGTGTCGTGTCTTAATGACATTTGTTTTCTTTTGTAACTACTCCCTCCGTCCCGAAAAAGATGTCCAAAATTACTGTTCATATCTCTCAAAAGATTATCTATATTTTTCAACGTATAATGATTTACGTATGCAATATGGATCTCGATTGATAGATCTCACTTAAATATTCTATTAAACATTGTTTTTAAAATCACAAAAAACATTATAAATTGGAAGATGTAGATAATTTTTTGAGGGTGGTGAAGAGTGATTTTGGACATTCTTTTTGGGACAGAGGGAGTAGATAACTTTTTTTTTTAATTACTGAATTGTAGTTTTTTGGTGCTGGAATGAGCAACCTTGTGCATCTATAATGATGTTTTGCAAGGTACTGAAGATAAGAGTACAAAATCTGCAAAAGGGATGGCTAGTGATAGCTCTGAATTTAGACAAGTTATCTTATTGCATGGGAAGGATGAGAGATTTGAGAAGTGTTGTCAAGGTTCACATTGATTTGGATCCAGAAATGAGAAATCATGTTGAGTTGTCTGTAGAGAGAAGTGCTTTATGAAACATGCCATCCCAATATGTAGCTGAAACCGGTGTGCTGGAATGCAAAGTTCTGGAAAAAATTTGTGAGGATTCCTTTTGCATTATGTCCTAGTCCGATGCCTCACGTCTTAAACAAATAAAAGCAGCAACAGACAGTAGCAACAACAAAATTATATATGAGCCCACCCCGGACATTTTTTCATCCTATATTTGAGTAATCATTAGAGAGAGCGTAATAAGTGAAGAGAGAAATATGAGTAATGATTGAAGAAAACAGTAATGAGTGAGAGAGAGAAGAGAAGTAGGGGAATATTTTTTTTTTGAAAAAATGGAAACCAAACAAGGATTCGTGTACGCGTACATGTATGTAGTGTATTACCACAATCTACTATAATATTTAGACTTAACTCTACCAGTCAATCACCCATAAATACGCATATCCATATCATCTATGCGTTTAAAACTTGCGGAAAGTGAGAGAAAATAAAATGAGAGAAAAGCGAGAGAAAAGTGGAAAGAAAATTTCACTGTACGATTCAGTGGAGGGAAATTTTTTGGGGATTTTACTCCTCCCTTCGACTTTCCCTCACTTTCCGCGAGTTTCAAACACATGAGTGTCCAGACCAAGTATACTTCCCTGAAATACTCCCTTGTCTCCCGGACGGAAGCATTTTCCCATTTCGGTTGTGAGGGAGAGAGAGAAACGGGCCACTACAGGGTATGGCTGGGACACCTGTAGGTTTGTTACAAAAATTTTACTATAAAGATACATTGCTGGAATCACATAAGTATTTTGTATCCGATTCGATAACATGTAGGCTTGTGTTATTAGTTATTAACCGATTGAATGGCGTCGGAGATGAAGGTCGTAGAGGAGGTAGAATTAAAAGATCGTGAATCGGCGTCGGCTTCGACCGGCGGTGGAGAGGGGGAATTGGACGACGTGACCTTGGCGGCGGCGGACGGGGATTTGGAGAAGCTGCAGAGATTGGTGGAAAGCGAGGGTTGTTCTGTATCCGAGCCAGATGGGCGGGGAGACTACGCCTTGCAATGGGCCGCTCTCAACAATCACACTGCTGTTGCTAAGTACATAATCGAGGTCTTTGACTCTTTCCACTTCTTCTTCATTTCTTTTATCTCACTGTATGTGGAATTAAAAAAGTAGAAAACTTGTTGGTACATTTAAAAGAGAAGTAGTAGATTATTAGGCCTCTGAGATTGCTGTTATGCTGCATTTGTTTTAGAAAAAACATAGGGCTTTGGTTTACATTATCGTCTTGGGCGACAAAAATTTCAGGGCGGGGCCTGTCCAAGGGTTTAGTTTGGTGATTTTAATTTCTCCCTCTACTAACACAGATACTATGTACTAACCCAAGCAAAGACATACCGAGAGGCATATGAAACCATGGATACCGCCCTACCCAAGTTTCAAGTTTTCTTTATACTCCTAGATTTATTTTTGCAAGAAGTTTAAAATTGTTGTTAGTATTCTTTTAAGAAGTTTAAAATTATAAGGGTTGGCCCGCCCAAAGGTTTCTTTAATTGAACGCCCGCCCATCCTAATTCTATTACAAACGACGTTACAAATGACGTCGAGTGCAAATTGTATATAGAGATTTAACGCTATCTTCTACTACTATTTTTCTTTAGAATTAGATTCGTATTCACGCTCAATCATGTATCTTTGCAATTTATATTGGCATAATTTTTTTGATGACTCAAGTGTGCGTGCCAGCTTACACTTTCAATTGGCATAATTCTTCCTACGAAAACAGGAGTATATGAATACCCTCTGTTGTGTTTCCCAACTTAATTTGCTATTGTGTGCAATTGGTTGTAAACTACTTGAAAAAATTACTTTGTGTTGAGTATATTTTACGTTGGGGTGAAGTGGTTGCTACTTTTCCCTGCCCTTGTTTTCGCCGCCTCTCTTCTTGCCTGGTTTGATATGGAAGTTGCTTGGTCTAAGTAGAGGAACATTGGTGTTACTATTAATCTGGCTGTTGCTGGATTGTACTCATTTGGCAGCATGGTGGAGATGTGAATGCCGCAGATCACTCTGGGCAAACAGCACTACACTGGTGTGCAGGGAAGGGTGCAGTTGATGTCGCAGAAATTTTACTGCAAGAGGGTGCTCGGGTGAATGCTGCCGATAAGCGCGGGTATCAGGTTTGTACCGATATTTTTTCTTTGATTATCCTTTGGGATTGCTGTTAATTGAATTTATGAAAAATAGTAGTGGAGTTTTCGGTCTGTTTTTGATGACTTATTGGTGTAGTAATATATATATCCCTTTTTGTTTTTTATATCATTGACTTCTGAGTTGATAGAATATCTTCTGGTTAAATCTTTGAAGGCCTTTCTATTCGTTTTACAATTGTATTTGACTTGATTGCAGATAACACATGTGGCAGTACAATATGGTCAGACAGCCTTCCTTTATCATGTTGTTACAAAATGGAATGCTGATCCTGATGTGCCCGATAATGATGGAGACAGCCCTTTGCACTGGTATTAGAGGAAGTAACCTAGCGTTTATAGTAAATGATACCTGTATCTACTTATTTAGGTGCATTAGTAAATTTATTATCAATTATTAGTAACATATATATTGGTATAGATTCTTGCAACACTTGATATAGAAAGAACCTATCTTAAAGTAAGTGGAACTTGAGACTTGCCAGTATCATCTGATAGTAATTTCGTGTTATCAAAATTTAATATGCATGCGTGCAGAACCTAGAGCTAGAGGAGTATCTTGGTGACTCAAATGTTGTGAAATATAGCTCTTATCTATTTAACTTCCCAGCATGTTGCCTTATTTAGTAGTTGAAGAAGTTGTTTTCTGTGTGTTTTGTAGGGCTGCTTACGAGGGTTTTGTCAATTGTGTGCGCCTTCTTCTATTTCTGGACGCAAATAGGGTACGCCAGGACAAAGATGGTAAATTCTCTTGCTCCATCCAGTTTCGAGATTTATATTATTTCAGTTTTGAAGGAACTAAGTACAGTGACGAATAATATCAACATTCCTGGTTAAACCGGTGACTCTTACATCTGTTGTCACTTCATGATCCAAGGTTCGACCCCGCTCCATTTGGCTGCTATGGAGGGGAAGTTAGGAGCATGCACAATGATGGTTTGGGCTGGGAATAAGGAGGACTTGATGGTGACTAATAACGCTGGTCTTACGCCGGCGCAACTTGCTTTAAAGAGAAATCACAGAGAAGTTGTTTATTGGCTTGTAGGTATTCCTTAAACTGTTATTGAGTATGTTGTTATTGTTTTTAAGATAGGAGTACCTTCTCACATGAGCTCAGGCTTTCTCCACCATGCAATATTCTTTTCAGTGCTCGGAAATACCTAAAATCAGTAATTTTATTGGTATACCATGTATATTGTTGCTCCTCTTCTTCTTCGAAAGGGACAGGACCGGCCCTGACCTAAAGCGAAAGGTGTGGCCGCTTTAGGCCCAAAAAATTAAGCCAAAATTTGGGGCCCACCCGAATACAAGTCAAAGACATTATATATATTTGATTTTCCGAAATGTTGTGCAAGATGAGGTTTGGCTGTCTGGCATCAAGGCTGAGCGTACAGTCTTTTAACCACCAGGTGCTTGGTTCAAGACCCAGTAGCTCCTTTTCGGTAAAATAATTTTTTTCCTCTTATTTTTCTTTTGAATCTAGTGTAGATAAGTCTTGCATATTATATAAATAAGTGAAATTGCAGATGATATTTAAGACCAATGTTCATATATTTTTGTATGCCCAAGTATTATGATAAGTTTTTTTTTTTTCCTTTTGTTTTTAACTTTTAAATTTTAAATAACAAATTCACAAAATAAAATACTTTTGACTCTAAATAAATTAAAACAAGTAATTATCTTAGTGCAAATAATAGTATCAAATTCTTGTACAATTTGATAGAAAAAGGTTTTCTCTAATTAATTATATTTGTTTTGATCCATTTTTCTAATGGTACAATAATTTTTAATACGAGTAGTTTATTATAATTAAATTACGAAGCTAAACTACCATGTATTAGCTACCTACATTGATTTTTTAACCAAAAAAAAAATTAATTTTTCTTTTTGGTTAAAAAATCATAGGGCCCAAGTTTTTATATTCGCTTTAAGCCTCTAAAATGTCAGGGCTGACCGGGAAAGGGAAAGGAATGGGGGTTGAGAAGTAGAACTCTAATAAACTTATCTGCACGACTGTTGCCCAATTTCCGCTCATACTCTTAACTAGACGACTCTTGACTAGAAACTTCATAGTTTAACTAAGGTCGTTACATTTCTCTCTCTCTCTCTCTCTCTGATTACCCTGTGAAAGACTTCCTCTCAAGTTAACCATAACCTTTCCTGACTGCGTACAGTTCAGAAGTTGAATTGGTTGCTCAGCAGCTCAACCTCTATTTATGGGCAGCAAACCCCATCCACTAACCATCTTCACCACTCCTAATGAAAACACCTTGAGTTGGGCTTGTTTTCACAATTGAAGAGCCTTCTGTGTTTAATATCTGTGGTTGCTGGAGGAGCATGTGGTTGCCTTTACTAGTGAGAGGGAGGTTTTTTAGCTCTTTGAAAATGTTAAGTTGTGGGTGTAAATGTGTAATTAGATTGTATTTGTCTACTTTTGCAATTAAGTTAGAAGTTTAGGTTCATAGTGTAATTTATCTCTTGTACTCTTGTATAAGTACTACGTAATGAGAACAGAACCCTACTTTTTGCCTCTCAATTATTTTGTCTAATTTTACATGGTATCAGAGCTTTCGATCTAATCGCTACGTTGTCGTGTGTGAGTATTCTCCACCATTGTTGTGAGTTGAGTGAGTATTCTCCTCCACGACAAAATCCATCAGTCATCAGTCATCACTATCACCATCAACGAAACCCACGACCAGAAAACCCTAAAATCGACTACTGTTCATCGAGTTACTGTTCATTGCGCTACTGTTCACCGGGTTACTGTTCATCGCGCTACTGTTCATCGGGTTACTGTTCATCGCGCTACTGTTCATCACGGCTACTGTTCATCTCGACAGTGATTGGGTCTTCTTCGTACGGTCTCTACAACACTCATATTGACTGGGTCCTCTATTAATCTGACTAGTCTCTCTCTCTCTCTTCGACAGAAACACTTGGTAACATCAGATTCCCTGTTTTGTTGCTGTTTGAATTGTTTCCAGCCCTATTTATCGTTCTTAGTTTGATTTCGATATGTCTGACGATTCAAAAATTGTTGAGACTTCTGGCGTTAAGGATGTGTCAGGCCAATTTGAAAGAAAATTGGAGAATGTTCCTTTGGATATTTGTCCAGTTAAATTGGATGGTACGAACTATTTACTTTGGTCTCGCACCTTCACTTTGGCTATTGAAGCCAAAGAGATGTCAGAATTCATAGAGGGTCCTATCACTCAACCTACAGAGGCTGTTGCCCTAAAGAAATTTAAGTCTCAAAGATCTTTGGTCATGACCTGGTTGTTCAACTCTATGAAAGCTGAAATTCGTCATAACTTTCTGCTCCTTGATACTCCACACAAGATTTGGACTACTGCAGCTCAAACCTATTCTCAGCAGGGTAATGATGCACAGTGTTTTGAGTTGAGGAAGCGACTCCGTAATTTAGATCAACACCATCGGTCTGTAGCTGAGTATTTTGCAGAGTTGAGTGGACTGTGGCAGGAATTCGATTTTTATCAGGGATTTCAGGCTGTTTGTACTGAGGATGCTACTAATTGGTTGAAGAGGTTAGAGAAAGAGCGTATTTATGACTTCCTTTCTGGCCTTGACATGGAGTATGATCCAATTAGAGTGCAAGTGCTGGGTCGTGTTCCGTTTCCGTCTCTGGGTGAAGCTTATGCTATTGTTTAGCAGGAGGAGAGTAGGAGGGGAGCTATGGTGCATGCTCCTATTTCTGATCGTTCTGCCTTGGTTGCCAGTCCTCAGGGTCAGTTTGGTTCTAGCAGAGGGTTTACTCCCACTTCACAGAGTGGTAAGTCACAGTCTGGTGCTAGCAGTGGGTCTACTGATCGTGAGTCACTTCAGTGTGATTATTGCCATAACACCGGTCATACTAGGGATTTTTGCTGGAAGTTACATGGCCGGCCCCCTCGTGGGCGAGGGGGTGGACGCGGTGGTCGTGGTCGTGGTACAATACGTTCTCAGGCACAGGCTCATGTCTCTGAATCTGCAGTTGCTACCTCGTCTGACTCTGGATTTAGTATTGGGGCTTAGGTGACTTCAGATCATACTGGTGGTTTTTCTCAGGGGGAGATGCAAGCTCTCAGGCGCCTTATGGCTCGGGCTGATTCTTCATCTACCACAGCTTCCTCTTCCACAGCAGCTCCCACTTCATCCTATTTTGCTCACACAGGTATCTCATCAAATGCGTTCACTGCCTCTTCTGCTATCCCTTGGATTATAGATTCTGGTGCTTCAGATCATATGACAGGTTGTTCCTCTGTATTTGATTCTTACTCTACTTGTTCGGGTAAGGATAAGGTCAGAATAGCAGACGGGTCGTTCTCTGCTATCGCAGGGAAAGGTTCGATTCACTATTCTCCTTCTATTTCTCTTTCTTCAGTTCTACATATTCCAAATTTTGCCACTAATCTTCTGTCTGGACGACTTGTGTTGACACTCCACAACAAAATGGAGTTGCTGAACGCAAAAATCGTCATCTGGCTGAGGTAGCTCGCTCTCTGTTATTCACCATGAATGTTCCTAAATATTTGTGGGGAGAAGCCATTTTGACTGCGGCATATCTTATTAACCGCATGCCATCCAGTGTTCTTAACTTTAAAACTCCCCTTGAGTGCCTTCCTAGCGTTTTTCGTGCCACAACTCTTCCCCCACGTGTTTTTGGTTGTGTGTGTTTTGTTCATGCTCCTCATCCCTCAGGTGGCAAGCTAGGTCCTAAAGCCCATAAATGTGTTTTCATTGGATACTCTCCTACTCAGAAGGGCTACAAATGTTATGATCCTCATTCTAGGAAATTTTTTGTGTCTATGGATGTCTCTTTTTGGGAAACAGAGTCCTTTTTTTCTCCCTCCACTCCATCTCTTCAGGGGGAGCATAGGCAGGAGGAAGAGATGTTTTATGGTGAGGGGGAGCAACTGTTGTATAATCATGGGGAGGGGGAGAAAGAAAAGTCTGGAGAGGAACAAATATCTGCCGAAAGAGCAACTCATGACATAGGTGGTGCTGATGAGGAATATAAACACCGGCTGCAACGGTCTAACCTCAAGACCTACAGCAGAAAACATGGGAAGTCCACTTGTGTGATACCACCTTGTCAACTACAATCTCCTGCTCCAGTTCCAGATTCCTCAGCTGACTCATCTGGTAATGACTCATCTCTCATTGAACCTCCTCTTGATAATTTTGATGATCTTCCTATTGCTCTTCGGAAAGGTGTTAGATCATGTACTCAACATCCCATCTCCCAGTTTGTCTCTTATGATCGTTTATCTCCTTCATACCACGCCTTTGTTTCGTCTCTTTCTTCTATATCTATTCCACAGAATTGGCAGGATGCATTCATGATACCTAAGTGGAAAGGAGCTATGGTAGAGGAGATGACAGCTTTGAAAAAGAATGGCACTTGGGACCTAGTATCACTTCCGGAAGGAAAGAAACCAGTGGGATGTAAATGGATTTTCACTGTTAAGCAAAATGCTGATGGTACAGTTGAGCGATACAAGGCGAGACTTGTTGCCAAGGGTTTCACTCAAACATATGGTATTGACTACGAGGAGACATTTGCGCCAGTAGCAAAGATGAACTCTGTGCGAGCTCTACTCTCATGTGCTGCCAATTTAAATTGGCCTCTCCAACAGTTTGATGTGAAGAATGCATTCCTCCATGGTGAGTTAGAGGAGGAGGTATATATGGCTATCCCACCTGGTTTTTCTTCATCTCAGACTGAGGGAAAGGTGTGTCGGCTGAAAAAGGCTCTTTATGGGTTGAAGCAGTCACCTAGAGCCTGGTTTGGCAGATTTTCGAAGGCTATGTTGAGATTTGGATACAAACAAAGTCATGCAGATCATACTATGTTCATCAAGAAAGGTATTGGTAAGATTGCTGTCCTTATTGTTTATGTTGATGATATAATAATGACAGGCAATGATGTGGATGAGATCCTTAATCTCAAGTCTAGTCTGGCTCGAGAGTTTGAGATTAAGGATTTAGGATCACTGCGATACTTTCTTGGAATGGAGGTGGCAAGGTCTGATAGAGGGATTTTTATCTCCCAACGGAAGTATATACTTGATTTATTGGAAGAAACAGGTATGTTGGGTTGTAGACCTGCAGATTCTCCTATTGAGGCAAATCATCAGCTTAGTGGAGACTCAGGGGAGCGCACGGATAAGGAGAGATATCAGCGACTGGTTGGTCGACTGATATACTTAGCCCACACGAGACCGGATGTCACTTATGCAGTGGGCGTTGTTAGTCAGTTTATGCATGATCCTCGTACCTCACACCTGGATGCAGTTTATCGTATTTTGAGGTATCTCAAATCAGCTCCAGGAAAAGGAATTCTATTCTCTAATCACGGTCACCTGCGATTGGAGGCATTTACTGATGCTGATTGGGCTGGTTCTGTGGATGATAGACGCTCTACTTCTGGCTATTGCACTTTTCTTGGGGGGAATTTGGTTACTTGGCGAAGTAAGAAGCAATCAGTAGTTGCCAGGTCAAGCGCGGAAGCAGAGTATAGAGCTATGGCTCATGGTGTTTGTGAGCTCTTGTGGCTCCAAACTTTGTTACATGATTTGGGAATTTTTGATAATGGTCCTATGAAACTCTACTGCGATAACAAAGCTGCCATAAACATTGCCCACAATCCTGTTCAACATGACAGAACGAAGCATATAGAGGTTGACAGACACTTCATCAAGGAGAAGTTGAGCGAGGGGTTGATATGTATGCCTTTTGTGCGATCTGAGAATCAATTAGCTGATATTTTCACAAAAGGGCTTGGCAGCAAGAGTTTCCACCCCATTGTGTTCAAGTTGGGCTTGATTGATATCTTCGCACCAACTTGAGGGGGAGTGTTAAGTTGTGGGTGTAAATGTGTAATTAGATTGTATTTGTCTACTTTTGCAATTAAGTTAGAAGTTTAGGTTCATAGTGTAATTTATCTCTTGTACTCTTGTATAAGTACTACGTAATGAGAACAGAACCCTACTTTTTGCCTCTCAATTATTTTGTCTAATTTTACAGAAAATCTATTTGATTTGAAGTAGGAAAACTAGGCAAGGCAAGGACTAGCCAAATTCATGAAAACTTCATGTTCTAGCTAGTTCGAAATTTGGCCCAACCAAATCCATACTCTTGGCGTTTGAGGTGAGTAGACTCATGGAGGGAGCCTTCCAAAAGTATGATAGGCAGTGGCTGAGTGGCTGGTGTTTTGACTCCTGAAGGTGGACGAAGTGAGAATCTGGGCCTTCAGACTGTTACAAGAATCCGTTCTCTCTCTGATCTCAGCTCCTGGTTATCACTGTTCACCAGATATGATCGGGATAAATTCTTAGACCTATTTACTGTTATCAGTATTGTCGCTTAATGTCAAGAATTGGAGGATCTCCAATTTCATCTTTTGTTGGGGTTTCCATATTGCGATGAAATACCCTAAGTAGTAGTGAGTTTTTTAGCAGTGGACTTCAGTGATTATTGGAGATAGACTATCGACCTAACCATCAGTTTGCGGTTCTTTCTTCTTAAAGAACTTTCCTTGGTGGCTTAGTGTTTGGTACTTTCGTACGCATGATATTCGACTTTGGTGTGATATAGCTTTTCAAGGTTAATATGATTCGCGGTCATGCTATGAACTCAATTACTCGTCCTTGGCGTCTAATGTGCTTCCTGCATTGATTATGCAGGGAAAAGGTAGGAGATTAAGAGAAAGAGTCAGTCGTTTTGTAAAATTAAGATGGGCGCCACTTCTTTGGTGTAAAATCTTCCTGCTACTTGTGACCTACATTAATGCAGTCGTCATGGGTATCTACACTGATCTTTGCTTTTTGTCTTGAGCCAGCGTACTTTTTTTTTTTGCTTTTATACTAACAATTACGCATTTTTCCTTTTGCTGCAGCACCCAATTTGCCAAGATTAAATGCTGGTTTTGCTTTTATTGCATGGTTGGGTGTTTTACTTGCAACTGCTGGATTGGTTATGTTTTACAGATGTAGCAGGTATGCTTCATAAACCTTTTGGCAGCATGACATATTTTGAAGTAACATTTTGAATGACTAACTCTTTATTGCTAGAAGAAACTACGTTCTTCGCAAACATTTGCTTTTGTGTACCTTCTGTTTTGTTCTTTCTTACCCGCTTTCTTTTATTTTTTTCTTTTGAATTTTGAACAACTTAATGGGATTTCTGTGTTGGTATACGTGATTTGAGAAATGGTCCTGCATGTGCGGCATGCCGGCATCATTCTGTCTCTGACCATAGAAGTCAAGTTTACACAATTTATCGAAAATGTCCAGTCAAGAAGTATATGACACAACTATACAATGTTCTCTTTCCAACAACTATAAGTGTTAGCTGTAGCTATCTGTCCACCCATTTCCATGGGCAGCTCATGTAACATATTGTACTAGTCAGGTCGTAATTTGTAAAACCATATTTATTATATAATGGAACTGTGGAAATTGCTTTGCCTGAAATCTGTGGTTGCTTAAAATTGGATGTGGTAGCGCAATAACAGTTGTGATGTTTCCGGATTGTCGGATTCTCTTCCTTTTTCAGGAGTGTTTGTCTTCAATCTTCATGATTGCAATGTACTTCATCAGATCTATATGGGATACGTTTCCTTGTTCTCACTGTTAACTTTTTTCATGCCAAAAGTGACTCTTGCTGTTCTACTTTGGGTTTCTTCATACTATCCCTGGGACCTTCTTTCAAATGTTTTTTCTTTTCAGATTATTGCACATTGATCTTTTCCAGGATAAATGCAACATATTAGAAGAATTCTCCTCTCCTCATTGTTCTTCTACACACACCCCTCCCGCGCTGGCGGCCCCCCTCTGTTGTGTGGCCGTCCCAAGAAATTCCTGTCTGTGTTCTAATTAGCATTCACTTCTGATGTCATCTTTTCACAGTATTGCTCTTATATTCTTGCAAGCATCTTCCTCCATGTTTGTCCTGTATAATTGGGCTTAGGAAAGAAGCGGCAGTATTAGCAACTATAACATTACATGGTTGCCACTAATGTTAGCATTTCATGCCTACATGTGTTGCTCAGACTGATGGTGAGGGCCATCACACCATTTTAATTTCAGTTTGAAAGCTTGTGTTCTATTGATGATGGAGCACTTTCTGTTTGAATATATCGATTGCTTCATTCTTATCTATATACATATATGTTTTTCCCATTGTTTGATAATCACTCTGTGTTGCTATCTGAGTGTAATGTGTAAGTATGCTTTCTTTATTGTTCTAAAATGGCTTATGGTTATCTTTTTGTTTCTTTATAGCAAAGATCCGGGTTTCATCAGAATGAATGGCCCTGATATGCAGAACATGAAAGATGATGTAAGTTCTTCCATTTTCAGTTCCATCTGTTTCCTAGATTAGTTTCATTATTCACTCACAATTATCTCATCTTCATGTTATTTTTTTGTCTAGCTTAATCCAATATTCTTTGATGTCATACATATACTTTGGAGGTGATGTTCAGTTTCTTTATATTTTTATACTTTGTAGGAACTGTTGTTGAAGATTGAGATGGATAAACCTGCTTTGCTGGCTGGGAATTGGTCTCAGCTCTGTGCAAGGTGCAAGGTGCTGTGAACTTCCTGTGTTTTTTCGTGTTTCTTGTCCTATACAATTATTGTTTGTCGTGTTAACAACTTTCTAACACTTTACCATCTTTGCCCTTTCAGATAGTCAAGCCTCTTCGTGCAGTGCACTGCTCCATCTGTGATCGTTGTGTAGAACAATTTAACCATCATTGCCCTTGGGTGTCTAACTGCATTGGAAAGGTTGTATATTGGATCTACATTTTCGCCTGATTTTGTGTTTGCAGAGGAAATCTTAGATTACTGCATTTTTTTTTTTGGGCATTAAGGATTGTGAGGCTGGACTGAATGATCTGTATCATCGTTTCGAAAACTTCGCCTGCAGTTTAGCTCTATCGATTGCTACATGAGCGCATGGATACATGCCTATAACTGGATACTTTTGTGGCGTTGCCATTTATAAAAATCAAAAACAAATTCTCACTAGGATGTACATCTTCATCCATTGGCTTTGTTTACGAAATCAGGTTTTCTAAGATGGGCCTATAACCTATAATATTTGTTCCTAGGCCAACTGGTTTTCCCCTCCTTTCATGACATACGAGTGTGTGACTGATATTCAAAGAATTCCAGTTTCATGTATTAACTTCTTTTCTTTCTTTTTTTCCCGTGTATGACTATTAATTTCTTTTTGGAATGCAAAAAGAAAATAATTTCCTTCTAATGTTGGTCTTTATATTAACTTGTGATACAGAAAAACAAATGGGATTTCTTCTTGTTTCTCATTCTAGAAGTTTCTGCAATGCTGATTACTGGTGCAGTCACTCTTACAAGTGAGTGTATTTTTCTTGGTTGGTAAAATTCTGGTCACTTTTTATAGCCTGCTTATATGGTTTTTGACTCTTTTTTTTTTTTATCAACTGTCTCTTTTTGGATTGTTTTACCTGCTCACATTAGTTTTTCTTTTCTTCTTCTATTTACATTACAGGAGTTTTGACTGATCCGTTGGCCCCATCTTCTTTTGGAGCATGGTTGAAACATGCTGGTAATCAGCATGTTGGTGCTATTTCATTTCTGATGGTGGATTCTTTCCTCTTCTATGGTGTGGCAGCCTTGACTTATAGGCTAGTTTCCCAGGTACGTCTGGAGATCTTTTTCTTCAGCATTCAATCAAGGCTTCTTTTTACCAAATGGTTGTCAATTGTCATCAACTTTAGAGGTTTCAGAACTAACAGGAAAGCTAAGGCTTTATGATCTTGGGTTATGTTTACGTTTCTGACTGCTGCTTTACCTATTTTGGTTAATAAATTGTTTTTCACTCGTGTCGATGACAACAAATACACAGATATCACGGAATATCACAAACTTCGAGATGCTGAAGCTAAAGCGCTATATTGACCTTAAAGGACCTGGTGGTAGGATCAGAAATCCCTACGATCACGGGTGCAAGAAGAACTGTTCAGATTTCTTGATCAACGGTTACAACGAAGACACAGAATGTGGTGAAGAGTCAGTTCTATCGGAGTGGATTCGGATGCTAAATATGAAAAGAAACTCTGACCCTCAAAATGGAATTTGCAGCGATCATCCGACATGTGTTATTTCGGTCTCGGTCTACATCGAACCAGCGGAAACAGCATCCCTGTTGTGAACGTGAACAAGAACACAAAAACCCATCAAGGTCACGTTCATTCTTCGCAATGTAACCATGGAAAATCTGAAGTGGTTCCTTTAGGATTGGAGCTTGGATTGGCATGAAATAGCACCCGTTCTTTTGTAGCTTCGTGATGAAACATCATGAACTGCAGTAATTGAGATATTGCATTGTTTTGTAACCGTTCCGTGTCATACACACTTGGTTTAGCTTATGTAATTCAATTGATTTTTTTAGTTTTCTCTTTTGTGATTCTGTAACGGAGTCCGTTTGTCATGTACCTGGAATGAAATGGAAGTTCGTTCATTTTTTTTTTGTGAAATTGGAACATACTTTCATCATTTCATGTGGGTTGTCGTTGGATTTTGAATTGGTGCCCCTCTCTCTCTCTCTCTCTCTCTCTCTCTCTTTCTGTGTGTGTGTGTGTTGGGTTCACTCGATCTATCTTTAACAGTCACAATGGTAGTATTATTGAAACTTGAACGAACACTAGAACTCACTTCCGTATTCGACATATATTCTTACTGTAATTTTATGCGAACCAGAACCAATCGATTCTGGCTTAAATTGATTACGCATGTGGTTTTTGGCATGTTTTACAATGTTAAATTCAAATGCTGGCTGCGGTTTAGTAACATGTTTAACGAGATCAATCAAATAGTTATGCAGGATTTAGTGCAGAAACACCATGAAGATCATGGAGAATGGTCTGTGAGAGTTGGTGCAACTGAAATCTGCTGAAGCAGTGGTGCATATCATTCAGGAATCATATTTCTGAAGCACCGGTTTAAAACTATGGGTTGGAGCCATTAAAGAAGCGGTTTCAATACTGAAAAAGCTGGAATTGTAGGAAATTATTATGCAATGATAACAGCATGTCTTCCCTTACTCAGTAGTATGATGGGAGTTCAGATAGGGGCGATGCACTGCGTCTCCTGTTTCTTCAGAAATCAAATCAACATCAGAGAAAATCATGCATGCTCCAGGGCATGATAAAGTTTTGGAACTCGTCTTCGGAGTAATGGTTCTAATCGAAAAGAAGGAAAGTCACTCTTCCACCTTTTAGCTTCATACATCTCGTTCCACGCCTGTACTATCTCATCAATATTGAACCCCAAACCTACAATTATAGGCATGACTTCTTAGATGGGCAAACAATATAGGATGAAGGGAGTATCATACGTCAGGATGTTTAGAAAATGCCGGAAACATAGTTGTATAGATTCGTACATTACCTTCAAGTGCAGTATCATTGGAGCAATGGTTCTTTACCATAACAGCTATATCTGTCGGCGAAGCACCGGCAAGTTCAAACTTCTCAACGGCAACCTCACAACACTCTTGCCAGATTGGAAGCCCTAACTTGAACTCCATAATTGACCATTCATACAACATGGTACCCCACAAAACATTTATCTGGAACCTCATGTTTGCAGCCCGTCCCGCAGCTGCTGCTGCCGATACATCTTTATATAATCCCTCTAAACCAAAATCTCGCATCACGGTTGTAACCTTGTTTGTTTTTTAAAGTTCTTTCAAACGCAAACCCTCCTCTTCCTCCCAGATTTGCATTCCCCTCTCCATATTGTCCTCCGCATTGTTATATAGCTGAAGAACCTCTTGTGTACTTGGCCAATTTTCCAAATCAACATTGGTTCCGACTGCATAATACCAAGAAAGCTTCACATGTTCGAACTGCAGCTGCCCCAGAGCTAAAACACATAAAAATCCGGTTTAATTCTAAGTGCTCCTTCGAGCTTCTTTCCTGCTTCCAAGTACTCCTTTTGTGCCCAATCATATGTTGTTTCAACTTGTGCAAGGATAGATTTTCTCGAAGCATCTTCAGAAAAGCACACCCTTTTCCTAGCACTAGACATGTGGACATTTCCCCAATTGAACAAGGCCAAAGCTGCCATTTCCTGAAATTTCTCTACTGCCATGTGAAAAATGTCTTGGGCTTCTTCACTCTCCTCCATCGTTTCAGAGTACAGCTTCATCATCCCTAGCTCGTAAAGATCCAGATACACGTCAGAATTGAACCCAACATAGTTTTTGAAAATCCGAGCAAATTGAATAATCCAGTCATCGATACAAGACGGACCCATTTCTGTTCTCTTGCCATTACCTATGATCCCACCTCTATTCAAACTGTTATGCCTTGTACTAACCTTTCCATAGAATGGATCTTGATCTGGATTAACTTAAACTATATAGAGTCTGAGGGAACCGTGTAGTTCAGCAGATGCCTCGGCCCACCTCAATTCTTCATTGGAGGTGATTGTGACCAAATCACTCTCTGGGTCCTGGTATTTGATAAGAACAGCATTTAAACTTGGAAAACGGTCACATATCACACTCCCTAAGTTGTAAAATGCTGCAACTGAAAGGCAACTGTGCCCATCTTATATCCACCCTAAACACCAATTTAGCATTCCTTGTGGGCTCTTCTCCTATTACCTTGCTTATCTTTTCCTCCACCACCAATTTGTCTTCAGCCTTTATCTACTCAAGATTTTCCTCATCGTTCTTTTCTCGGGTCCTGTCATCTCCACTCTTCTTCACAACTTTTTCCTAAGCAATTTTTTCATCAGTTCCCTTTTCTACCTTCTCCTCCTCAAAAAGCCATAACCAGCTCTTATGCAACAAACACCCACCAAAACTTGTAGCGTATAGAAATAAGAGATGCCCTTTTGCACACTGTCAAACCTTTCTAAAAACAATGTGCAAATAATGACAAACCTTACAGTAAAAACTGATAACAAAACATGGCCCTGAATGTGGTTTCCGCATAAAACTTCTCCACATAACATTCACGCTTAAAATGAAAATCCAGACACGAAGTTAACTACCATAACAATCCTCATATGATAGTAATAAGCAACGGGAAGTATAATGTTTGTACTCTACTAAGACAGACAAGCTAAACCTTCTACTTCATATACCAGTGTTGCACCCAACAAAAGAAGAGAGGAATAAAAAAAAAACTAACCAAAGACCTACACTGATTTTCACTTTTTCTTTTTAGCGGGTGGTTGATCCTCTTCATCCTCCTCTTCTTCGTCTTCCCCATCACGCTCGTCATCCTCGTCACCATCACCATCGTCATCTTCATCATCCTCGTCATCATTTCCCCCATTTCCATTAGCTGGAGGGTCATCCTCTGGATCCCCCTCATCATCGTCGTCGTCGTCCCCACCTTCTTCTCCGGAGAAATCTTCATCACCCACGTCATCGTCGTCCTCCTGGTCATTGTCATCGTCCTCCTCTTCATCATTGTCGTCTGTGTCACTAGCATCTTTGCTTTGAGGACCAGGTTGTTTCCTTCTGTGAAGCTCATCCATGGGAAACCTGCAAACGATATTTCATCCACAAAATTACCTTCCAAACCAGATGTGTGAAGGGGGGAAGAAACACCCAAAGCGAAAACTAATCACCTTTTGTCCATCCTAGTAAACTGTGGCAGTACATTAACATCACTCAGCAGAGTTCCTGTCTGAAACCTCAGCAGATGTCAGGATAGGAACAGTGTACAAGGGGCAAAGCAGTGATAACATAATTCAATCTTCACAACTTAATCGAACATTTCCCCACATCATAGGATAGGAACAGTTTGCGGAGGAAAAAGTCGTTAAAGCACATAAAAACAAGCAGCTCACAGCACACTGCACATATACAAACCAAAATAGCCGTTTTTTATGGTCAACATCAACGATCCAAATAGTTATACCTTCTCTATCACTGACGTAGAAAAAACTCAAAAAGGAAGGAGAAAGTATGAAAAAGACCGAACTAAGCAAGATAAGGTCTATAGTCTGATGCTGCAAAACCATTTCAGTAGACAGTTGAGATTGGAGGAAGTGAGGAACCATCAGTTCATATGCAATAAGAAGGAAAGAGATGTCATATACAGTGGCGGAAGCAGAATTTGTACGTAGCAGGGGGCTGAACCATATATTTGTACTCCTACATTGATAGCAAAAGTATATTTCATATAGATATATGTATATTGTTAAAGGTTACTAATGTTATGTCAAAGGAAGAGATTAGATTGTGTGTAGTTGCCAGGTAATTTATACGCGTTTGATAACATGGAATTCTAAAGATATTTGCCACATATGTAGAGGAATTTTTAAATTTTTTTTGACCCATGGTAGTTGTAGGAGCTTATCCCCATAGAATTTTTCTAAATTAACTCAAAAATTAGAACTATATGTGACAATAAAAGGTTTTCTCTGCGAAAAGAAACCTTTCTGATCAACAAGCTTACTTAGAAAAAATAATCCTGCAAACAAAATTGATGGCCACACGGGGTATCAGACAGAAGAAGCTTATACAGCCCTCAAAGATGCATAGACAACCAAAATTTAAGACTCAGGCTTTTGAACAGAGAATCCCAAAAAAATTACAGTTCAGCACAAAAAGCAGCAGAACATGTAACTGAAGAGTAATTTCAAATATAACTTCTCAAGTAGTTACCAATCCCTAGATTTGCATTGACAATCACCAAATAAAAAGTTGAAAATCCAACTTTTCTTGAAGTTGAATGTCACAAAGCAGCAGACCATAAAGGCCTAAGGAAAGGACGCAAGATGGATAACTTCAGGTGTTATTAGGGAGAAGAAGATGTGTTATTAGGGAGAAGAAGATGCGATTGGAGATTTTTCTAAAAGAAATGGATGATTTTTTAAATTACGGCTCCGTTTGTTTCGATGTAAAATATTTTACAATACAAAATATTTTCCTAGAAAATATTTTATATGAAATTTTTTTACGGAACTTTCATTTTCTGGTGTTTGGCTACAATTTTAACAATATTGTCTTTCTTGAACTTGATCAGCTCCCAGGTGTTTGGCTTCATAACAAACATTTTTAGGGGTACAATAAACTATTATGTATAGTATATATGTACGCTTATGTATATATGTATATCCTTGTAGCTTGTACTGTAGTTCAATTAATGGAGAGAAGAGGTAGCCCCCTCCGTTCTCTCTCTCTAGCTTTTTGGTCGACACGTTCCTCGTGCATCCCTCAGTTTCGGCCTTTGAGATTGAGCCGATTAACTGTTGCAAGGGTAGACACCTCCTTTAGGAAAATGACTTACGGGGTTTTTTTGAAGTAAATCATTTTCCGCCATATTATGGAAAAAAAATTACTTTGGAAAATGTTCTACGCATTTTTGCCCAACCAAACAAGCAAAAATGAGTAAAACATTTTACAGAAAAATATTTTACGTCCAAACAAACGGAGCCTACAATGGTGTGGTTTTCAGTAAGTCACCTTTTGTTATGTGAGGCATGCTACAATGCACACCCCCCCATATGAGATTTTGTGGCTTTAAATCTAAGTTTTGTGGCACCAAATATGAGATAATATGAGATTTTGTGGCACCAAATATGAGATTTTGTGGCTCCAAATATGAGATGGCATACGGTATGCACCCCATCCAAATGGACGGCTGAGATTGCGCCACGTATGACGTGTGGGAATTTGTGTATATCGATATGAGATTTTATGGACTCCAATATTTACTGTTGTGATTACCGATATGAGTGTTTGTGGCTCTAAATATGAGATTTTGTGGCTTCAAATAACAAGTTGCATTACTGTAGCATTACTGTAGCAATCCGCATGGGTCCAAATATGAGATTGTGTGGCTCCAAATATGAGATTTTGTGGACATGTATGAGATTTTGTGACTATTCATATGAATGTGCATACCATATGCATTTCGTATTTCCAGCCACAAAATCTCATATTTAGAGCCACAAAATCTCATATTTTGAGTCACAAAATCTCATATTGAGTAAGTGCACATTGTAGCATTACCCTTGTTATGTTATTTGTTCGCATGGAGCAAGGTATGCTATAAACTCTCTTTTGTATGTGCATGGAGTTTAAGGAGAGAGAGAGAGAGAGAGAGAGAGAGAGAGAGAGAGAGACCAATCTCGAAATTGAGTTTAGAGAACCAAACATGGGATTGGTCTAAACATGGGATATCCCGACAATAATCATGTGCAAATCAAACAGGAAATTGTTTAGGATTCATGACTAAATTAATATCTAGTTCTACTCATTCCATGACTATTAATCATGTCTGTTTTAGTCTCTGTATCAAACGAGGCTGGTCTAGTGTGCAAATTCATCCATTCTATATTTCTATTGACAAACTGGAGAAGAGGATGAGCAAATTTATGAGAGAACGACGAAGATCTTACCATGTTTAGAGTGTGCCTACTTTGGCATTTGGCTGCAGGTGAAATGGGAATTTGAAATTGGATTTCCGATTTTGAATTTTGCTGTATGCTTGGTCGATTGCCGTTCAATTTATTGAGATCTGCTCCAATTAAGTTTAGTACTACTTTAATATGACACTCTTTTGAATGGAATTAAATCTGTTGGTTGTATAGTTGTTTGTAATCTATCAAGTTAGGCCTGCGGTTTTGCCGTGAACTCGTATTCTCTATCCACACCCATTACTAAGTGAGGTACGGTTGGGTCGGTTTGGTAGCAGATTAGGCGGATCGAAGAAGGATTATTGGGCTGATCGGGTAGATCGAACCAGAACCGAATCCGCCAAAACTAGAATATTAGAATCCGCATCCATCCGTAACATACCTCATACTTCGAGTGGGTTCGCAGACAGTTCGGTTTAGTCGTAACATACCTCATCCGTAACATACCGCATCCATCCGTAAATTTGGCCATTAGCCTTTGTTTTGCTTCTATCAACATTTTGTTCTACTTCTGCGCGCTGTCGTTTCGAATATATGTCTTGCTCGACTCCCGTACGATATGCTCTTTTAAAAAAAAAAAATACAAAAACAAGGCTAACCAAACCAACAACTTTACGCTCAAACTCTTTTTATTTTTATTTTTTATATACTCCGTATATCTTACTTCAAAATTTGCAAGCTTTTTTTTGGCTAAAGTTACAGGAAAGCAACAATAGAAATACAATGGAGCAACAAAAAGTACATAAACCAATTCTCCGACTTCTCCCAATTGACACCTAATAACAATACCAACCATTGCAAGCAGCACTTACCCAATTAGCAAGAAAAATCTAGCTTCGAGTATAACCATATGCTAACGAGGACTATGATAGAAATAGAGCTGATAAATGAATCAAACTAGCAGGAGTGACTCTTCAAGCTTGGAACGAGCTTTAAATATGCATTCAAGCTTGGCTTCTTTACAAGACGAACTGATTTCAAACAAGCTTTAATTCAGCTGAACACAAATCACTCAAAGTAGCTTGAATTCTTCACACATCATAAGTCGAACGAGCTGAGCAGTAGCTTGCTCGAGCTTGGTTCGAAAGCTTAACAAATCAAACAAGCTGTGCCATAGATTGCTTGAGCTTCGTTTGAAAGCTTAACGTTTATCTAATTTTTGCACAAACAAGCATATGTATATATTATCTTAATCACGGTCCACAGAACCTGAGGTCAAGTGACACCTCTTCAACCTTCCATCTACCATCAGCATACAACAAAAACCCAAATCACCGATAGAGAAAAAAAAAAAAAAACCAAGCATATTCTCAAATTATTTTTTTCTGAAGTGCAACCACTGGTTGCAAATTATGCTACTACACATGCTTTCCAAACTCAGCTTGGAAGCTAATTATAAAACCAGATTAAACAACGACACCAAATTGGAGCTTTTGCATGCCTTCCGGTTTCCATCTCATTTGAGTTTTCTTCGTATATATTTCCAAGTTGATCTCTGTAAATCATTAACTTGTTCTCTTAGGTTGCCTGATTGTGAAAGCTAAATTTGCACAAAAGTTTCATAAAGACACTTATATCATACTGACATATATAAAATGTACACCAACATGTAAGTAGTATACATATACAGATATGCCTAGCATACAAAAAGAATGGATGGGCACTTTTTAAAATAAATAGAAGTTGAAACAGAATATACTTGCCTGTATGTATAAAGTATATATTTTTTTTATCGGCTTAATCTTTGAAAACGAATTACAAAGATTAAGGGGACCCTAAGGAAACGGCATCACAAAGGATATGATACTTAGGACCCAAGGGAAAACTAACCAAAAAGTAGCAAGATGCTAACCTGAAAACAGAGAAACCAACAGTAGTACATAACCAGTTACAAATACAATCAAAGAAGGAGCTTCTTGAATCAAAACTTCAGCCAGCAGCGGCTTCAATGAGAGTCCAAGCAGCCTGAGACACAGTAGCAGATGACAGCATGAATGAGAATCCAGTCAGCATCACTGAGAGTCCAAAAAACTCAACCTTCCAAAGCCAAGACATCCAAGAGTCCTAGACGTCCAGCATCACTAATTGGCAAGAGATGGCAGCTAGTATGTAGCATCCACACGGACCATACACAGCATCTAGAATCAACATCCAACATTACACTAGCAGCATCCTCAAAGGGCAGTTGTGTCCCAGAAAACGAACACAAAGAAGCAGTTGAATCCCAGAAATCAACTTCAGAGCATTGAAAGACCAAATAAAGAGACTTTGAACTAAATCTAGTTTACACCATCACAACATCAGCAGCAGCAACCAACAAAGTAGCATAGAAATCCCAGAAATCAAAAGGATAACAGAGATAACTGAACTTCTGAGCAGAAATAATGAACAGCTGTAGCAACTTCAATCTCAGCAACAATCATTAGGTAGTAACCAAAGAGATCAAATCCATACTTTTCAAACACGGATATTCAAGGAAGCCTCAAAAAACTGATCCCAAAAGGACAAGGGACAAGACTCAAAGACACCAAAAAAAAAAAAAACTCACCCACCACCCATATGACCCAACTAGCAAAGGGGGGACAATGACCAAACCAAAAGATAGAGAAAAGAAAAGATTAAACCCACCCAATAAGAAGAAAACCTCCCCTGGAAATAAAGTATTCAACTACTCTTTTATATCTTTTGGATTCCCTTTTTATGCCTACTAGGAGACTTAACAATTATAAAATGTATAATTTACAGTTACACAGCCGTACAACCGACGTATCCGCATAACTCATTTACGATGAATCATTTTGGCAAATTGCAACCCTTATTATTTCTTTCTCCTTCTCTTTCCCTCTTCATATCCAGTGCATCACAGAAGCCACAGCTCCTGCAGTACCTGTACCACTCTTCAATCTCGTCCTACCATCCTTTCAAAGCTCAACCTAAAACTGAACTCTACACCAGCAAGCATGCATTGAAATCTTCCATAAAATCAAGTGTTCTTCCATGGCAATTTGCCGTAGTTTCCATCATTTCAAGCGGCTATCATCTCTTTTTTTTTTTTTCTTCTTCTAATGAGTAATGAATCATCCAACTTAGATGGAATTGCTAGAAATAAAAGAGTTGAATCAAAACTTAATCATTTATTTTATTTTCCCTAATAGCTAGACTCTTTTCCCGCCCGTTTCCCCAAATGAACAGTGAGTACACATATTGTAGGTCGTGGAAATCAAGTTAATGGGATTTTAGATGCTATATGTATGTATATCTATACATAATTGTGGCAACAGAAACTATAATGCAAAGGTTTGTTGAATTTCTGGGCACAAATTCAAGAGAAATTACAAAGCTAAACAAGCACTGGCAAGAAAACAAATGAAGTGCACACACTTAAATTCCAGAAATTCAAAACGAACATTGATGAAGAACTTAGAAATCTTTAGAGAGAGAGAGAAGCAGACTTTGGACCTATTCGATGGATTTTTCGGAGCGGAGCAGCGCCGCCGGCGATTGGTTTCTGGCGAGGTCGAGCGAGCAAAGTACGGGGCAACGAAGTAGCGGGGGGGGGGGGGGGAACAATTAAAGGAGGAAAAAATATTTTCCACGTCACCCTTAAAACGGCGTCGTTTAAAGATAACATTCCTGTTCTGAATTCTTGGGTATTTAGGAGGACGATTTCTACGTATATCGATCATATTTTAATGATCTGAAACATTAAGCTTGTAGAAAATACTAAAACACATCTGATTCAAGAAAATCACGTTAAAAAAACACGAATTAGTACTTAATCTGAATGTATTTTTGTTTCTTAAAATGGGTTTGGATACATCGAATCAAGTCCTCTTGCACACCAATTTAGTTCTAAGAAGCCTTAGGGGACTTTAAGGACGATTTCTACCTATTTCAGTTATATTTGAATGATCGAAGACATTCATATTGTAGAACGTAGGAAAATACAAATCAGGTATTAATTTCATATTAATTGGATATAGATTAGTATTTGATCCGAATGAATTTGTGTTTGTTAAAATGGGTTTGGTTATACTGAATCAAAACCATTATAACCCGTTTTAACTTTAGTTAGAACCGACGTCGTCGACGGTGAAGCTCTCCCCCTCGTCCTTGCTTTTACCCTGTACTCCTTTCCCGTCCGATCAGAATCATCTCCGACAACGGTCGAGGCTCCGCCAATCGAAACGACGTCGACTGCCGGTAATTCGAAGCTCGCTTGGTCGAGCAATGGGGGGCTAGTGTTTCAGTTCACAAAAATAAAAGAAACTCATCGATCGTTAATGGTGACTGTTCAAACACCAAAGGTGATCTCAAATTCTCAATGGTGACTTATGTTCATGATTTTGGTATGAACCCTATCTTCTACTGAATAATCACATACACAATTTATGCTTAGCTGCCTATTCCGATAGCTATGGTTGTTTGCTTTATGATTAGTTGGGGAGTTAGCAAGGATTCTGTCGAGAGGTTTTGTATAAATTGACTGATGCAATTCGGTTGAAATTCAATGCAATGTGAATAAAAGTGGCTCACGTAAGTCTCAAATGTGTATCACATATTCATGCACTCTTTCAGGTTATTATGAAGAATGCATTTACCTCTTTTATTTATGAAATAAAATTAATTGGGCAGTTGTTTATAATTCATGAAACTTAGCTGTAAGATTTTGACATATGGTTAATTGGCTTTATTTATCTATAAATAATAGCGTTTTTGTCTACTCATTCTCTGTTGGAGCACACTGGTGTGGCTGTTCTGCTCGATAATTGAGGCTGTCTACGATAAGATGTCGCTTTATATTCGTCGTGAGGCCCCAAAGGTTGGTATTTTTTTTCTCTCCCTTTTGTGCAATTAATTTGCTTTTGCTGGCTTTTCATTGATTTGTTTTTGCCTTTTCTTTTTTGGGCTTTTGTTTTTGGGTGAGAAGCTATGGAAGAGTTTGCTAAAAAAATCATAACAGAAATCAACCTTCTAGCCGAGAACTGAAGTATCTTCTTCTTGGGGGACTCATTTTTCAGGTATTTCTTTTGTCTTTCAATTATTTTTGTTTACCTCTAAGAGCATCTGCAATCCTTATTCAAACTTTTCCTAAAATTTGAGTAAAGTCTTCATTTGGTATGACTCAAATGCACAAACTCAAATTTAATGACGAGTCTGAGTAAAAGCTTCATGAATTGCATAGTTGTATATTGTGAGGAACTAAACACGTCTTCTCGAAAATTTGATTAAAATTGGAGTCTCCTTTGATTTCGTTAAAATTTTGACTAAAATTCAATCTGGTAGGGGTTTGAGTCAAGGGCGGAAGTGAGTTTAGAGGGCTGAGTCAATTGAAAGAGTAGAGGCTGGAGATAAGTTAGTTTTAAGGTTGAGATTCAACCTTGCAATTCAGTATCTCTAACCTCTAATAGTTCGCAGTTGAATTGTTGATATTTGCTCTAGATATGGTTCTTTAGGGTGGAGTTTATAACTCTTCCCAGTCATTTATCTCATGGAGCAAGGGATTTGATTAATTCCAAGGATGCTCATGGTTGACCCTACGAAATGGATTACCATTCCTGAAATCCATCAGCAATTTTCGTTCAAAACTCGTCTTCCTCACTATCTAGTTGTTCAGCCACCAGATCCACTGCAGCTTATAAATAACGCAAGTTTTGTGCCTCTGCATCTTTTTTCTTTTCTTTTTTTTTGAGAATTGGCTCAGAATTAGAATGTATCGTATATTAGGATGTATATGCTGCCTGCTTAAGCTTCCTGTTTTGTTATCATTTTACTGGCAACATACCGGTGTCTACATGTTTATGTGCGATATAGAAGAAAAGATATATGACATGTTGCAGCAATTCACCATGGGAATGCAGTACTTTTTGCTTTCCATGAACTACATAACTTTCTAATAGATATATATGTTGAAGATAGACTTGAAATAGCATACATCATACCAAAATAATGCAGAGCTGGCCCATTAGACCAGTGGTTGGCCATTTTATGTTCCCTTCGGTTAATAATTTTCTTCGCTTTTATGAGATGTTACGTTTGTGAGTTCATCCACTGGGTGGGAAATTAGATAACCAAAGTCTTCTTAGTGGAACAAGTCTGCATTTTAACTATTTGGTGAATCATGCACTTGACATGGTTCCCTCGAAATGAAGGGATTTCAAAACAAAAAGAATAAGTATTGGATTGAATATATTCTTTTCATTCCTACTTTTTCCAGCATTGAGTACTCCTCCCCGTGACTAGATTCGACATTGAGTGTTTCTGTCTTCTTATCTTGTGAGTTTGTATAACATTCAGTGCACCATGTCATGACCTTATTCACTTGGATCCTTTCATGCCATGGAGGTGCATACTGAGTGTAGTGGGAACATTCTAATTGTTTTAGATTAGTTTCTGCTGATATTTTAATGAACAAGCAAAATCGTTTATGTTCTGATTGTTGAGACTTGAGATCTTGGACACATCCCACATGCATATATCATTCCTAGCACGCATGTTCGCAAAATGGTTTCTGTTCTGGTTGTTGAGACTTTTGTGTTACAATTCTTGCTTGGTTCTTCCATACCTTGTAGTTGTTAGTGCACTTATTAGATTTCTTACTATTGGTATTCACTTGAATCAAGATTCATGCAAGCTACCAGCGCCTATCGACGAGAACTGGGCTTGGCTTGGTTAGTAGTGCCCGCCCACTTTGTCTCGTCTGCCTGCCCTATCTTATAGTTTTGTTTTCTATGCTAGGTATGTAAATCGTGCATTGCATCTTCCGCATCAGACATGACGTGCGGACCTTCTCGTCCAAGTACTGCTGCCACATACATTAACGTAGCAGTGATGGAAGAAGGTTTCGAAAATGTTCATGTTGCCCTTGGATACCTCCATCAGGCTCTGAAGTATAACAAAAGGAGAATTGGGCAGCCGTCGGTCAGTGGCGGATGATAGGGTTTGTTTTGGGTGTGGGCTTGGCCCATTGGGTGTTGTAAGGGCTTTGCCTCTTAGGTGTTTGAGCTTGGCTCACCGAGTGTTTTGGGCTTTGTCCCATTAGGTGTTTTTATTTTTTCAACCCTTGTTTGAATCCCCTTCACCTCTCTCCTAACTAAGTAGAAACATATATAGCTTGGCTGGCCAGCACAATGAGCACATCATCAATTTTTCGTCTTAGAACTTGACAATAATATCCATCTTCGATAGGATTAAGTTGGTGTTAATATTCCTACTAAGTGTGTGAGTGATAAAGTACAAAACACAGTCACAACTCACAAGCCACTGGAAGAAAAACCAACTGCCTGCTAGACCAGAGGGCCCATCTCAACCTCCCTTGTTTGGCAATAGAATGAGAGTATCTTCAGCAAAGGGAATGAGTGGGAAAAGCAAAGTCCAAAGGGACTGTGCCTAATCAGTGTCCATTTGCTCCCAAATATGCTCTTCTGACAAGTCTTCTCTCTTTGTCCATTTCCTCATCCGTATGTATGTATACATATCCCGTTCCGGTAAGGGATCCCTTATTTTCCTACAATGCGGACCTACCATTTTTTGATCATATTTTGATGATCCAAACTATTCAATGTTTTTAAAACATGTTTTAATACCAACTGGTTAATCCCACAATATTTCTCCGGTGTCTTCATTTTGGGTTAGGAAATGAGAATTGCCTCGCCGCTTCAATTTTATATCTTGAGAAAGAGTATATACCAAATCGAACAACGGAAAAGCAAGCAAATAGAAGAGGGAGACGCGTATCCGTGGCTTCGATCCCAGTTACAAAACGGAAATAGCAAAACAAAACAAAACCCAGGAACAGGAATTTGGCAACGTTTGTCTGAACTTCCACACAAACACAACACTCCTGATTATTATTCAAGACAAGAAATAATTAGATTTCTAGTGGATGCATATGAGATTTTTCAAAAAAGACTTTTCCAGTAGAGTCCCGTAGCATGAATTTAAATCGTTCTAAAACGTAGAAATAGCATTAAAATGTAACAACATCCACAAGCAATACAAAGCCATTACTTATTTCATCCATGTAAAAGGCAGGTAAGCCAAGTTCAGCGAGTTTCTGATACAACACAATCTGCATCATTTTCCATTTCTGGAATTAAAATTTCAGTTGGTTTAATGCAGAATCTAAGAGTCTCATAGCCAAGTTGCACTCTTCCGTTATCACCAAAACCAAAGATTTGCCCGCGATTGGTGACTACCACAGTGTGGTAGAGGCCCGTGCTTACTTGAGAAATGTGGTGAGATCTTAAACTTTCAAGGACTCGAGGCTTCGTGATTTTGTCAGATGCTCCCCTGTCTGTAAACCCTAGGCTGCTGAAAGCCATCCAACCAAAGCCATAAACAGAACCATCGTCCACCAGAACAAAGGTTTTCCTCTTACTTGCACAAACCTGTGAGAATATACAAGCAAGAGGACAGAGATGGTCATGAGAACAAAACCAAAATCCAGGGCTTTTTGGCATTCTATGGACCATCATCTTGAATAAAGTTAGTCTTTTGCTTTGCTTAACGATAACGCTCTGTTTGGTCATAATTTCTAGAAGGGTGATTCTATTTGAACCCAAACAAAATCTCCCTAGCCCCAATTTGTCCTCATACATGGTGAAAATATTCGATGCAATCCCGAATTACCTCATCTCCAACCTAATCAATATGAAAGTTGATGAAAATAACAAAAGCCGGGTAGGAATCAAATGGCCGAAGGGAAAAAAGGAACAGACTGTTTCTTGAAAAACAGAATAATTTCGAAATACTATAACATCTAACAAGAACATAAAGCAATAGTATCCATATCTTGTCAAATAAATAAATGCAGGGCAATTGAGTTCCTACACCTTTCCGTAGGTGTGCTGTTTGAACCAATGTTTTAAAAATCAGACCAGACTGGTCAGTTCAACGGTTGGCTCGTCAACCGGGCCTTGGTTCAGTTCTGTTTCCCCCAAGAACCGCCTTGTTTCCAAAACTGGCCTAAAACATGAAAACCGTTCAGAATTGACGCTTGAACTGCCAAACCCGTACCAACCGGACGTGGGTTGATCAACCCGGACCGGAAATTTTGAACTGCCTTTTATGTGCTTTAATGTCAACCGCTTACGCATTCTGTAAGAAAGATGTTTGGGTAGTGGGCCTAATACCAGCTCATTGACACTAACCCATAAAAAAAAAAAATATTACGCAAACCAATGGAAGTATTAATTACCCAAGTGTATATTTGTACCGTCTAAGAGCAAGTGCAATAGAATGTGTAAAATTTGAGCCAAAACACCCCGTGAACAATGCATATTTAACTCACATCCCTTTCAATACTCCAACATTATCATCTATTTTATCTATCATCTATTAAAATGTTATTTTTCTATTTTTTAAATACTACAATATATACAATATATACATGTCTGGGCCGTACTCCTCCATAGCCTCCTCCGCCGCCTCCTCCACCGTGCTCCTCCATAGCCGGGCTACACCAATCTGGGCCGAGAAATATATATCAGAACTCCATAGCTGTTGTTGCCGATCGGAACTCCATAGCCGCCGCCGTTGCCGATCGGAACTCCATAGCCATTGCCTCCTCCACCGTACTCCTCCATAGCCGTTGCCTCCTCCACCGCTGCCGTCGTCGAAGAAGAAGAAGGCAGAGAGACGGAGAAGGAAAGGCATAGAAAATAGTATTTAATAACATAGCAGTTGAACAGTGGTAAGGTGTATTTGGCTAAGTACTGTAGCAAATTGAGAAATAGCCAAGGTAATAGCTAACCTGTTGGAGCTTTGTTTTTGGGTTCCACTTAGCCATTTTACCTAAAAATGGCATATACCTAAGCTGTTGGTGATGCTTTAATCGCTCCTCTGTGTGTAGAGCACAACACCTAAAAGTAAAAGCCTTTATTTCCTTGACAATGAACAAGCATACAAATACAAACCCAACTCTTCCAAATAGTCCTAAAAGCAAGTACAGGACACAAATTCGAAGACCCATATCAAAAAGACATCTCTTTTCGCAAAAATAAATCAGAGGGAAGATTATACTGCTAGGAGAAAGGAAGCAAGAGATCTCTGAGCAGCCAAAAGGGTCTCCATCACAACAGCCTCCACTATCATCCTCTCCAGAGCAACCATGTCAACGCTCAACTTACCCACCTCCATTCCACCAAATTAAGCCCAAACACCCTATAAAACGTAGACACAGAGACACTATATAAGAGATAGAAAAGACCTGAGGAGAAAGAAAGAGGGAGAGCCACTACTATGAGAGAGAGAGAGTACAGTAGAGTAGTTTCCGGGATAGGGGAAAAGTTTGCACGACAGTTAGGATTGCTTTGATGTCCGGAGAAGCTGTGAAAAGGGCGAATAAAGTAGGGGTGCACAAAAAAACAGATATAACCGCCAAACCGATCCGATCCGGATAGAACCGGTCTATTTGGTTAGGTTCTATGGTTCATTGGTCTGGTTATGGTTTTAAAAATCTAAGAATCGGTAATTATGGTTCAGTTAGTAGTTCTCAATTTAAGAACCACGGTTAGAACTGAACCGGACCGTATAATATTAACACACACACACACATATATATAATATGTATTTAATATATATATATATACATGTACAAAATTAAAATTATGAATCTTATAAAATTCTATAATTATTTATTTATTTTATGAGTTATTTTGGTGCTCTAAATTCTAAATAGTCTTTTGAAATCACATGTTGTAATAAAGTGTTCCTTATTCGAGTAGAACCGGAACCGAACCAAAACTGGTCTGGTCTTGCAGTTTGGATCTGGACTGGTTCTTCGTGTGTATTGGTTTGGTTTTGGTTCTTAATTTTTTAGAACCGGTCGGAATGGTCCGGTTACTGGCTTTGTAGAGAACCGGTCCAATCCGGACCGTGTGCACCCTTAGAATCAGGGACGAATCCAAGGGGGGGCAAGTGGGGGCACGTGCCCCCGCTGACCCCCCACTTGTCAATGTAAAAATAAAAAATAAAAAAAATAATTAGGAAAATAAGTTTTGTATATATATTATTTGTGTCAATATCTAATAACATATCTTGGGTGTTGCCTGGTGGTAAGGTGTACTACCTCTATGTTGAAGGTTGTGTGTTCAACTCCTACCTACCTCTTTTTTAAGCCACAAAATTGAAAGATTTATCAAACCAACATCTTCCCTCTGGCCACTAGACCAACAACACTCATTGTACGACAAACTAGTAGTTTTATTATATATTTTAAACTTATAATAGTAATAATAATTCCCCTAGTATTTTTTTCCCTGAATTTAGTATTTTTTTCCCTGAATTTTAATCTTCTCCCTTCTCTTTAAGAAAATGATACAAAATGATGAGAAAATTGTTTAACTTACATATTTTTTAATTTAGATATCTTTTGCAACGGTCTCTAGCCTTCAATAATTTATTGTTTGATATTAGGTTTAGAATCAATCTTACATGATTTTTTGTCCCTAGGAAAATCGTTGACTAGGAAACAAATTGCACGATTACAATTAATAAAATGCCCCCACTGGAATGGATTTCTGAATCCGTCCCTGCCTAGAATAAAGGGGAAAATAAGGGGTCTGATGAGGATTAAGGGTTTTGGTGGGGCGTGAAATTGCAATTTTGTCTTGTTGTGGGGTTGGGGAGTTAATTCTAGTGCGTACTATGAACTTGAACTTTTGACTCCGCGTTTTTTTTATACCAGATTTGAGATTACTATGGTGTATCATCAATCATTGGCTTGGTTTGGAATTTTAGGGGTGTTTCGTTAAGACAGTTTTTAGAATAAATTAGTTTTTCACGATTTTTTATGTGATGTATTATGAGGGAATAACCTGTCTTGATTTTTGAAAAAAACTATTTTTTGTTAGAGGAACACCCCTTTAAATAGCTGCTCAAACTCAATCTTTGGCTAAATAATTGAGTCAGATTATTTTTAATATTATAAAAAAAAATCATTTACCTTAGTTTTGCGTTGAATTTTTGTGGATCATCGATTTGTCTTAATAAGAGGAATATAAAAAGTAAAAAATTATGATCAAAATCTTTAAAAAGTTCTCTAAAGACAAAAATAATTCAAAACAGACCGAATTTTTCGATTATATTTGTCTTCATTCACAAAAAATTTAGTTTGGTTAGTATTTTTTTACTTTTTAGATTCCCTTCGTTGAGAATGAATTTTCACTAATAATCCCAAAAAAAAAAAATGATACAAAACTAGCAAATACGATTTTTTTTTGAATAATGATAGAAAAATAATCTGACTCAATTATATTTCTCAATTATATTTATGAAAACACCCATTAGTAAGGCGTGACCTCCACACAAGTATATATTTTACACAGCGCCAATGATTTTATTCATGAATGTGACTATCAACTACAAGTCTACAGTGAAGACTGGAGGAGCATGATGAATTTTCAATTTAGTTTATTTTTTATATTCTAATACGGAGTACTTTTTTAGTGACTCTCGCCGAGTGGAATGATGTGATATAAAAATTTAAATTACAAAAGTTATACCCCCTCCATCGCATATTGCTTACTCCATGTGGGAAAGCGTGCATTTTGCATACAAAAAATGATGTGTTGATGAAAATTATTTTGTGGATCATCGATTTGTCTTAATAAGAGGAATATAAAAAATAAAAAATTATGATCAAAATCTTTAAAAAGTTCACTAAGACAAAAATAATTCAAAACAGACCGAATTTTTCGATTATATTTGTCTTCATTCACAAAAAATTTAGTTTGGTTAGTATTTTTTTACTTTTTAGATTCCCTTCGTTGAGAATGAATTTTCACTAATAATCCAAAAAAAAATATGATACAAAACTAGCAAATACGATTTTTTTTTGAATAATGATAGAAAAATAATCTGACTCAATTATATTTCTCAATTATATTTATGAAAACACCCATTAGTGAGGCGTGACCTCCACACAAGTATATATTTTACACAGCGCCAATGATTTTATTCATGAATGTGACTATCAACTACAAGTCTACAGTGAAGACTGGAGGAGCATGATGAATTTTCAATTTAGTTTATTTTTTATATTCTAATACGGAGTACTTTTTTAGTGACTCTCGCCGAGTGGAATGATGTGATATAAAAATTTAAATTACAAAAGTTATACCCCCTCCATCGCATATTGCTTACTCCATGTGGGAAAGCGTGCATTTTGCATACAAAAAATGATGTGTTGATGAAAATTATTTTGTGGATCATCGATTTGTCTTAATAAGAGGAATATAAAAAATAAAAAATTATGATCAAAATCTTTAAAAAGTTCACTAAGACAAAAATAATTCAAAACAGACCGAATTTTTCGATTATATTTGTCTTCATTCACAAAAAATTTAGTTTGGTTAGTATTTTTTTACTTTTTAGATTCCCTTCGTTGAGAATGAATTTTCACTAATAATCCAAAAAAAAAAATGATACAAAACTAGCAAATACGATTTTTTTTTGAATAATGATAGAAAAATAATCTGACTCAATTATATTTCTCAATTATATTTATGAAAACACCCATTAGTAAGGCGTGACCTCCACACAAGTATATATTTTACACAACGCCAATGATTTTATTCATGAATGTGACTATCAACTACAAGTCTACAGTGAAGACTGGAGGAGCATGATGAATTTTCAATTTAGTTTATTTTTTATATTCTAATATGGAGTACTTTTTTAGTGACTCTCGCCGAGTGGAATGATGTGATATAAAAATTTAAATTACAAAAGTTATACCCCCTCCATCGCATATTGCTTACTCCATGTGGGAAAGCGTGCATTTTGCATACAAAAAATGATGTGTTGATGAAAATTATTTTGAAAAAAAAATTTACATCGATTTTTCTACTCAATGAGATCTTTAAATTGGTATAATTTTTTTTAAACAATGAATGCTAATAAGTACATTACATTTTGCGTGTAAAATGCACAGAAACCCAAAAAGACAATCAGTTTAGGACGGCTGGAGTAAAAAGAACCATGCAAAAAAATAAAAAAAACGTCGAGTCTCTATCACAAGGGCTAAAAATGTAAACACAAGTTTTCATTAAAAACGAGGTCGTTAGAGCATCTTTACTGTATTACCTAAAAAATGTTTGTTAAAGTGCACACCTAAGCAAATGTGGGATCCTATTTTGTGTGTTAAGAACTTAGTTAGCTAGCTAAGGAGAAATGCACTTTAATGGGACTCCCTAAAAATGTTCATTAACTTTAAGTCTTTTCTTTTTCTCTCCTTAAAGTTATTCTCTCTCTCATCTTTCTCTCTTCTCCTTCCCTTCTCTTTCTCTCTCTTTAAGTCTCTCCCCAAAATTAGGTAGTCACTTAGAGCATCTCTAGTGCACTACCTAAAAAAATGTTTGCTAAAATGTACACCTAAGCACATGTGGGACCCTATTTTGTGTGCTAAGAACTTGGGTAGCTAGCTAAGGAGAAATGGGACTTGGGGGAGGTGCTGTGCACCCCTCGGCCATTGGATCGAGTTTTAGACGGCTCGGATGCGTTCGGCAATTATCCTTTAATTTTGATTTTTTTTTACGGTAAAAAATCAAAACACATCCGAGCCGTCCAAAACACGATCCAACGGCCGAGGGGGTGCTCCCCCCCCCCCATTTGGAGAAATGCACTTTAATGGGGCTTCCTATAAATATTCATTATATCTTTTAAAGTGGGACCCATTTAAGTGGTGAGGGGTGCCAAGTGGTCCCACAAAATTCTCCTCTCCTTCTATTCTCTCTATCTCTCTCCTCGTTCTTTATCCTTAAGTCACTCCCCAAATTTAGATAGTCACTTAGGACACTTGGGTAGTGAGGGGTGTCACCTAGGATTTTAGGGACCCACTTTTTGTGCACTAGAGACCATTTTTTGAGGTTTTTCTTAGGTAACTAGTTAGGGCACTTTAGATAGTGCACTAGAGATGCCCTAAGGGCACTTTAGGTAGTGAGGGGTGCCACCTAGGATTTTAGGGAGTCAATTTTTGTGCACTAGAGACTATTTTTGAGTTTTTCTTAGTTATCTAGTTAGGGCACTTTAGGGAACTCTTTTAGGTAGTGCACTAGAGTTGTCCTTAGTTAAGCTGGCCGTTTTACTTCCCATTTATTTATTTCTTTTTCAATATGAAAGAGATCAATTACAAGAGTTTACGAAACACTATATCAATTGCAAGCGTTTACGAGACAACTTAACAATACAAGAAATAAACCCGCTACAAGGTAGAAACAAAGAAAGAAAAATCATCTACACGCAGACGGAGAGATTTGAACTCTTGAGCTCCTTGAGATGCAAGAGCCCTGGTCAACTGAGGTAGCCACGTTGGTTTTTGGTCGACCCTATTGGTGAAAAAAATGTGGGGTCCACTACAAAATGATGTCATGTTTACCAAAAAGTTATGTGATTCCGTGAATTCCACATCTTTTTCACTAATCAGTGAAAGTTTTGTGCACCCTCGTTAGACGCAACAATGCTATCGGTACACCACATGTAAACCTCAAATGCACACCACCCTGAGGTCGCAAATGAAGAGAGACCCATTTTTTGGGTGAGCCCCACATTGAGCTTTTCTTCATTTGTCACCTCAGGGTGGTGTGCATTTGGGATGCACATGTGGGGTACCCATATCATTTTATCCTTAGACGGGGTGAACAAATTTACGCTCCTTGGTCCCTATTCTTACCTCGGCAAAAACAATCATTGATCTCTTCTAATCTCGATTACACTTCGATCAAAACTTTTAGCAGATCAATAGTTAAAAAAAGGAAAATCGCAAGAATATCTTCAGAAATCTCTCTCTCTCTCTCTCTCTCTCAGATAAGCCATAGGCAGGTCTGGTACTCCCTGTGTTAAAAAAAAAAAAGAAGGTCTGGTACTCCCCTCTCTGACTATTTCCCCAATCAAATTCTAGTCAACACGGATTCTCTCTCTCTCTCTCTCTCTCTCTCTCTCTCTCCTTCCAAGAAAAACCCTACCCCTCTAATTACAATATACGTGTAGATACACACGCACGTATAGTGCATATACATTGTTGGAATCACATATTTTGTATCGGATTAGATACCATTCAGGGGTGGATTATTAGTTAATTTATTTGAATGGCGTCGGAGATCGAGGTCGTAGAGGAGGTAGAATCGAGAGATCGTGAATCGGCGTCGGCTTCGACGGGCGGTGGAGAGGCGGCGGCGATCGGAGATGATGATAGCCTGAGGAACGACGTGTACACGGCGGCGGCGTACGGGGATTTGGAGAAGCTGCAGAGATTGGTGGAGAGTGAGGGTTGTTCTGTATCCGAGCCAGATGGGCTTGGATACTACGCCTTGCAATGGGCCGCTCTCAACAATCGCACTGCCGCTGCACAGTACATAATCGAGGTCTCTGACTCTTTCCACTTCTTCTTCATTTCTTTTATTCGACTCTATTTGTGTTCACTTTTTTCTTATATCTGACTCTATGCCCATGTAATATTTCTAAGTTCTCTCTTTTAGGTGGATTATTAGGCCTCTGAGATTGCTGTTAAGCTGCCTTTGTTTTACTTTGTATGCTTCTGCTTTTTTCAAGGGTTTAGTTAGGTGATGTTAATTTCTCCCTCTACTAACACAGATACTATGTAATAACCCAAGCAAAAACATATCGAGAGGCAGATGAAACCATGGCGACCGCCCTATCCAAGTTTCAAGTTTTCTTTATAGATGTATTTTTATAAGAAGTTCAAAATTATATAGGTTCGCCTACCCAAAAGTTTCTTTAATCGAACACCCACCCATCCAAATCCTATTACAAACGAATTTAACATTATGAATGACGATGAACGCAATTCTGATTTGTACATAGAGATTTAACACTAGCTTCTTCTACTTTTCTTTAGAATAGATTTGTTTTCACGCACAATAGTGTATCTTTGCAATTTATATTGGCATCCACATCATTTTTTTTATAACTCAAGTGTCTGGGCCAGCTTACACTTTCTATTGGCGTAATTCTTCCTACAATAACTGTCTATGAATACTCTGCTGTCTTTCCCAACTTAATTTGCAATCTTGTACGCAATTGGTTGTAAACTACTTGAAAAAATTATTCTGTGTTTAGTATATTTTACGTTGGAGTGAAGTGGTAGCTACGTTTCCCTGCCCTTGTTTTTGCTGCCTCTCTTCTTGCCTGGTTTTGATAAGGAAGTAGCTCGGTCTAGGTAGAGGAAAATTGGTGTTACTATTATCTGACCGTTGTTGGATTGTACTCATTTGGCAGCATGGTGGAGATGTGAATGCCGCGGATCACACTGGGCAAACAGCACTACACTGGTGTGCAGTACGGGGGGCAGTTAAGGTCGCAGAAATTTTACTGCAAGAGGGTGCTAAGGTGAATGCTGCCGATATGTACGGGTATCAGGTTCGTACTGTTAATTTTGTTTTGATCATCCTTTGGGACTGCTGTTTAGTGAATTTATGAAAAATAGTAGTGGAATGTTACGTCCTTTTTTATGACTTAATGGTGTAGTTTTATATATCTATAGATATAATGGGCGGGGTGTACTCTTTTGCTGTGTGTGTCATATGTGGAAGGTTGCGAGTTCTGACCATTTATGTTGGTGATTCTTCTCCTAATTAATCTTTAATTATGAATAAAGAAGAGAAAATGTACCAAAGAAGTGTTGGCTCATGGTTAGAATTGTGTGCTAGAGGGACAACAAAGAATTTTTGGAGTCGAAAGGGTCAAGTTGTTCGTCATTTTCTCTAAGATATGGCTTTTGGTGTTTCTCCCTTCTATGTTAAATGTTCTTTTCTTCTGTTCTGGTTAAATCTTTGAAGGCCTTGTATTTGATTTGATTGCAGACAACACATGTGGCAGCACAATATGGTCAGACAGCCTTCCTTTATCATGTAGTCACAAAATGGAATGCTGATTCTGATGTGCCTGATAACGATGGAAGAAGCCCTTTGCACTGGTATTATAGGAAGTAACCTAGCATTTTTAGTAAATTATATCTGTATCTACTTATTTAAGTGCATTAGTAAATTTATTATCAGTTATTAGTAATATGTCTATTGGTAAAGATTCTTGCAACACTAGATGGAGAAAGAACCTATCTTAATGTAAGTGTAACTTCAAACTTGCCAGTATCATCTCATGTAATTTCCTTTTATCAAAATTTAATACCCATGCATGCGGAACCTAGAGCTAGAGGAGTATGCTTGGGGACTGAAACTTTTGTGAAAAATAGCTTATCTATTTAACTTTCCAGCATGTTGCCTTATCTAGTAGTTGAAGAAGAAGTTGTTTTCCTTTATGATTTGTAGGGCTGCCTATAAGGGTTTTGCCGATTGTATACGTCTTCTTCTATTTCTGGATGCATATAGGGGACGCCAGGACAAAGAGGGTAAATTCTCTTGCTTGGTCTCAGTATCCATCCAGTTTCGAGATCTATATTATTTCAGTTTTGAAGGAACTAAGTACAGTGATGAATAGTATCAACATGCATGGTTACACTGGTGGCTCTTACATCTGTTATCACTTCATGATCCTAGGTTGTACCCCTCTCCATTGGGCTGCTATTAGGGGGAACTTAGAAGCATGCACAGTGTTGGTTCAGGCTGGGAAAAAGGAGGACTTGATGGTGACTGATAACACCGGTCTTACGCCAGCGCAGCTTGCTTCAGATAAAAATCACAGACAAGTTGCTTTTTTCCTTGTAGGTATTCCTTAAACTGTTATTGAGTATGTTGTTATTGTTGGATAAGAGTACTTTCTCATATGAGCTAAGGCTTTCTCCACCATGCAATATTCTTTTCAGTGCTTGGAAATTTTATTGGTATACCATGTTAATTGTTGCTCCTCTTCTTCTTCTACAAAGGGAAAAGGAATGGGGGTTGAAAACTAGAACTTTACTAAAGCTTATCTGCACGTGTTGCCCAATTTCCTCTCATACTCTTAACTTGACGATTCTTGACTAGAAACTTCATGGTTTTAAGTATCAAGTAGAAGGTTTAGCTAGGTAGTTACATTCTCTCTTTGATTACCCTGTGAAAGACTTCCTCTCAAGTTAACCATAGCCGTTCCTGACTGCGCACAGTTGGGAAGTTGAATTGGTGGCTCAGCAGCTCAACCTCTATTTATGGGCAACAAAACCCATCCACTAACCATCTTCACTACTACTAATGAAAACACCTTGAGTTGGGCTTGTTTTCATATTTGAAGAGCCTTCTGTGTTTAATTTCTGTGGCTGCTTGCTAGTGAGAGTGTGGTTTTAGCTCTTTGAAGATCTATTTTATTTGAAGTAGGAATACTAGCCAAGTTCATGAGCAACTTCATGTTCTAGTAAATTTAGCCCACCCAAATGCATTCTCTCAGCGTTTGGAGGTGAGTAGGCTCACGGAGGGAGCCTTCCAAAAGTATGATAGGCAGTGGCTGAGCAGCTGGTGTTTGACTCTTGAAATCCGTTCTCTGTTACGTTAAAAATCCGTTCTCTCTCTGATCTCAGCTCATGTTTATCACAGTTCACCATATATGTTCAGGTTAAATTCTTAGTCTTAGACCTATTTACTTTTATCAGTATTATCACTTATCAAGAAATTGGAGGATCTCCAATATTCATCTTTTGTTGGGGTGAAATACCCTAAGAAGTAGTGAGTTTTTAGCAGTGGACTTCAGTGATTATTGGACATAGACAATTGACCTAACCATCAGTTTGCGGTTCTTTCTCCTTAAAGAATCTTCCTTGGTGGCTTAGTGTTTGGTACTTGTGTACATGTGATATTCGACTTTGGTTTGAGATAGCTTTTCGATTAATATGATTCGTGGTCATGATATGAACTTCGATTACTTGTCCTTGGTGTCTAATGCGCTTCCTGCATTTATTCTGCAGGGAAATGCTAGGAGGTTACTTGACAAACGTTGTGATGGCAATAGTCGCCTCAGTCGTCTTTCAAAATTAGGATTGGCGCCACTTCTTTGGTTTACAATTATCCTGCTTCTTCTGACCTATATTAATTCCGTCATCTCGGGTATCTACACTGATCTTTGCTTTTTGTCTTGAGCCAGCATACTTTATTTTTGCTTTTATGCTAACGATTTCGCATTTTTCATTTTGCGGCAGCGTCCAATTTGCCAAGATTAAATGCTGGTTTTGCTTTTGTTGCATGGTTGGGTGTTTTACTAGCAACTGCTGGACTGGTTATGTTTTACAGATGTAGCAGGTATGCTCCATAAACCTTTTGGCAGCATGAGATATTTTGAATGACTAACTCTTTGTTGCTAGAAGAAACTATGTTCTTAGCAAACATTTGCTTTTGTGTCACCTTCTGTTTTGTTCTTTCTTACTCGCTTGCTTTTGTTTATTTATATTTTTCCTCTTTTTCTTTTGAACTTTGAACACTTAAATGGGATTTCTGTGTCTGTGTACATAAACTTAGAAATGGTCCTACATCCGCGGCATCATTCTGAGTCCTGACCATAGAAGTCAAGTTTACACAACGTATCGAAAATGTCAAGTCAAGAAGTATAACACACAACTATACAATGTTCTCTTTCCAACAGCTTGAACTGTCAGCTGTAGCTATTTGTCCACCCGTTTCTTTGAGCAGCTTATGCAATATATATTCTAGTCAGATCGTAATTTCTAAACCATATTTATTAAAATAATGGGACTCTGTAAATTGCTTTGCCTGCAATCTGTCGTTGCTTAAAATTAGATGAGGTAGTGCAATAAGAGTTGTGATGTGTCCTAAATGTTTGATTTACCAAATTAGTTCTTTGTGTTTCAACTGGTTAGATTCTCTTCCTTTCCAGGATTGTTTGTCTTCAATCTTCATGATTGCAGTGGACTTCACCTGATCAATATGGGATACCTTTCCTTGTTCTCATTGTTTCCTGTTAACTTTTTTCATGCCAAAATTGACCTCTTGCTGTTCTACTTTAGGATTCTTCATATTATCTCTGGGACCTTCTTCAAATGTTTTTCCTATTCAGATTATTGCACATCGATCTTTTCCAGGATAACTGCAACATATTAGAAATTTTCTCTGTTGTGTGTCCGTCGGGCTGTCCCAAACAGTTACCTGTCTCGGTTCTACTCAGCATTCACTTCTGATGTCATCTTTTCATATTATTGCTCTTACATTCTTGCAAGCATCTTCCTCCATGCGTGTCCAGTATAATTTGGCTTAGGAAAGAAACCACAGTATTAGCAATTATACCATTACATGGTTGCCACTAATGTTAGCATTTCATGCCTACATGTGTTGTTCAGACTGATAGTGAGGACCATCACACCATTTTAATGTCAATTTGACAGCTTGTGTCCTATCGATGATGGAAGAAGCATTTTCTGTTTGAATATATCTCTTCATTTTTATCTATATACATACTCCCTCCGTCCCATTTTGGGATTCCAACTTTTTAAGGGAGCGTAATGATTGCTCAAAAAAGTATTTCACATTCCAAATATGCATTTTGATTTGAAATTTGATTGATGGAAATAGTTCTGTTCTATTTAAACACAAGGGCAAGAATGGTATTTTATCAAGTTTCTATTGATATTTTGGGAAGATGATATCCCAAAATGGAATAGGGGACTATCAAATTGGGATGGAGGGGGTATATGTTTTTCTCATTCCTTGATACTCAATCTGTGTTGCTATCGGTCACAATCTGAGTGTAATGTGTGAGTATGCTTTCTTTATCGTTCTAAAATTGCTTATGGTTGTCTTTTTGTTTGTTTATAGCAAAGATCCGGGTTTCATCAGAATGAATGTCCCTGATATGCAGAACATGAAAGATGATGTAAGTTCTTTCCAACTTCAGTTCCGTCTGTTTCCTAGATTAGTTTCATTATTCACTCACAATTTTCTCGTCTTCGTGTTATTTTTTGTCTAGCTTAATCAGAAAGTCTTTGATACCCACACATATACTTTAGAGATGTGTTCAGTTTCTTTATATTTGTATACACTATAGGAACCGTTGTTGAAGATTGAGATAGATAATCCTGCTTTGCTGGCTGGGAATTGGTCTCAGCTCTGTGCAACGTGCAAGGTACTGTAAACTTCCTGTGTTTTTCTTTGTTTCTTGTCCCATACACTTATTGTTTGTCATGTTAACTATTTTCTAACGCATTACCATCTTTGCCCTATGACCCTATCAGATAGTCAGGCCTCTTCGTGCGAAGCACTGCTCCACCTGTGATCGTTGTGTAGAACAATTTGACCATCATTGCCCTTGGGTGTCTAACTGCGTTGGAAAGGTTGTATATTGGATCTACATTTTTGCCTGACTTTGTGTTTGCAGAGGAAATCTTAGATTACTGCATTTTTGGGGGGCATTAAGGATTGTGAGGCTGGACTGAATGATCTGTATCATCGTTTCGAAAACTTCACCTGCAGTTTAGCTCTATCGATAGCTACTTGAGCGCATGGATACATGCCTATAACTGGATACTTTTGTGGCGTTGCCATTTATAAAAATCAAAAACAAATTCTCACTAGGATGTACATCTTCATCCATTGGCTTTGTTTACGAAATCAGGTTTTCTAAGATTGGCCTATAATGTATAATATTTGTTCCTAGGCCAACTGGTTCTCCCTCCTTTTATGACATATTTCATGTTAATTTGTTTTTTTCCTTCTATGACTATTAATTTCTTCTTGTAATGTAAAAAAAATAGTTTCCTTCTAATGTTGGTCTGTATATTAACTTGTGATACAGAAAAACAAATGGGATTTCTTCTTGTTTCTCATCCTAGAAGTTTCTGCAATGCTGATTACTGGTGGAGTCACGCTTACAAGTGAGTTTATTTTTCTTGGTTGGTAACGTTCAGGTCACTTTTTGTAGTCTGCTTGTATAATCTTTGATTTTTCGTTATCAATTGTCTCTCTTTTTGGATTGTTTTACCTGCTTACATAAGTAAGTTTTTCTTTTCTTCTTCTATTTACATTGCAGGAGTTTTGACTGATCCGTTGGCCCCATCTCACTTTGGAGCATGGTTGAACCATGCTGGTAATCAGCATGTTGGTGCTATTTCATTTCTGATTGTGGATTTTTTCCTCTTCTCTGGTGTGGCTGCCTTGACTTGTATGCAAGCTTCCCAGGTACGTCTGGAATTCTTTTTATTCAGCATTCAAACATGGCTTCTTTTTACCGAATGGTTGTCATCAACTTTAGAGGTTTCAGAACTAACAGGAAAGATAAGGCTTTGTGATCTTGGGTTATGTATACGTTTGGGGATTATTTCACTTATTTGGTTGGAGCAAAGTTTAGTTTTTGAGGACAAATTCGATGATGTTAGTTCTGTATTGGATGGTGTGTATTATTTGTCATCCCTTTGGGAATGGTTTTCTTCTCCTTTTAAGGGGATTCCGTTATCTTTCTGGAGGACTTCTTGTCCCCCTTTTCTTATATCTTCTTGTTTGTTGCTTCTGAATTTTTTTGTTCAAGTAGATATCGCTCTCACGGATGCTCTACCTATTTTGGTTAATCAATTGTTTTTTTTTCTTGTGTTGATGACAACAAATACACAGATATCACGCAATATCACAACCAACGAGATGACGAATGTAATGCGCTATAGCTACCTTAAAGGACCTGGTGGTAGGTTCAGAAATCCCTACGATCACGGGTGCAAGAAGAACTGTTCAGATTTCTTGATCAACGGTTACAACGAAGACATAGAATGTGGTGAAGAGTCGGTTCAATCGGAGGGGATTGGAATGGTACATATGACTAGAAACTCAGCCCCTCAAAACGGGTTTGGTCATTCTCACCATCCAACCAACGGAAATAACAGCCATGTTGTGAACGTGAACAAGAACACGAAAACCCATCAGGGTCACGTTCATTCTTCGCAATGTAACCATGGAAAATCCGAAGCTGTTCCTTTAGGATTGGGGCTTGGCTTGGCACGAAATAGCACTCGTTCTGTTGTAGCTTCGTGATGAAACATTATGAACTGCAGTAATTGAGATATTTCATCGTTTTGTAACTGTTCAGTATCATACACACTTGGTTTAGCTTACGTAATTCAATTGATTATTGTTAGTTTTCTCTTTTGTGAGTCTGTAACAGAGTCCGTTTGGCATATATATGGAATGAAAAAGGAAGTTCGTTCATTTTGTTTTTGAATTTGCGATATACTTTCATATAGTTTGTTTACTAGTTAGTGCCCGTAGCATAACAATCAAGAAATTGTTAACACCGCATCATTAAATGAATTGATTATCACATGTATATAACTTTTCCAATTTGCGCAGCAAATCCACAAGTACATTCAGACTTCAGAGGACCAAGAAACCACTCGATCTATAAATAACAGTTACAATGGTAGCATTACTGAAACTCGAATGGACATGATAGCTCACTTCTGTATTCGACACGTATTCTTACTGTATTTTTTTACGCGAACCAATCCGATTCCTACTTTAATTGATTATGCATTTGGTTTTTTGGCTGTGTTATAATGTTGCATTCAAATGCTGGCTGCGTTGTGTAATAAAATAGTAACATGTTTAATGAGACCAATCAAATAGTCATGCAGGATTTCCAAATTCCTCAAACACAATAGGATATATCTTCCTTTACAAATGAATCCATGTTTATAGAAAGTTACAACAGAAAGCTTACATCAAAAATTAAGTTACAAACCTGAAATGGCAAATAAAAAATAAAAATTCTTGAGGTTCCTAACCGTACGGATGAAAATAAAGAAACAAAAAACAGAAAGAAAAAGAAAAAGGGAGAATTACAACATGAGACTGATATGCATGGGGAGGGGAAGTGGATAGGAGCAGAAACTAACGGGAAAAAAACCGAGGAATTTCCTGCTACTTCATCCAGATATCCAAAAATTGGAAGAGACTAATAATACAAACTACAAAGCTGGTAAAAGGCCCTTCTTTGTATCTACATGTAACGGCGAAGTTCAAACCTGCATCAAAATTTCAAAAAAATAAAAATAAATAAGAGGGGTTCCGCTAGTTTATTTGTTAAAGCCAAAATGTCCAGAATTCCGTATATAGAAGATAAGCCAAGCAAAAAGCCGAATTTCTACCACATTTTAAGAGCAAGAACTTAACCAGAGAACAAAGACACTACTTGATAACCAACACGACCATTTTAAAGGAACCACATCAAGAAACAACATGAAGATCATGGAAAATGATCTGTTAGAGAGTGAGCGCAACTGAAATCTGCTGAAGCACTGGTGCATATCATTCAGGAATGACATTTCTGAAGCACCGGCTGAAAACTATGGGTTGGAGCCATTAAAGAAGCAGTTTCAATACTGAAAAAGCTGGAATTGTAGGAAATAATTATGCAATTATAACAGCATGTCTCACTTACTCAGTAGTATGATGTGAGTTCAGATACGGGCGATAGTCCAAGTTAGGATTAATGCTTTATTTAGACAAGGGGTAGATAGTTCTATTTTGTCGGTTCTTTTTGATAAAAGATTTAGTGACCCCATGAAGGCAGTCATTGGAGGAATTCAGTCCAATTTAGTAAATGGAGTTATTTGGTTTAACATAAAACCGAATTTCTTTATCTCCATTAATGACCCGAACTTAGAAGATACAGTTCGAATGAGAATTAAGACCAGAGGAATTGATATGAAATTAAATTCCAACGATCTGGCAATTCAATGGAGAACAATCCATGAGTTAACAAAATTTCCATAGACCTCTATGAAACCCATACATAAACATATGGTCGAAATTTTTGAACCACGACCATTTCATTTTGTTATTCAACCTAGGTTAATAAATTGGACAGACCTAGAAATTCCTAGGAACTGGCTACTTACCGATTTGGTATAACCTAGAAGACAATCTTCTGCTAGTAACAGTGTTGAATTACAAGTTTGTGGAAAAAAATTGTATTTTCACAATGAATCAATACCTGGTAATGTTTGGCAAAAAGATTTTCCTAGTCCATCAGTGTGTCTCCTGTTTCTTCAGAAATCAAATCAACATCAGAGAAAATCACACATGTTCCAGGGCATGATAAAGTTTTGAAACTCGTCTTCGGAGTAATGGTTCTAGTCGAAAAGAAGGAACGTCACTCTTCCACCTTTTAGCTTCATACATCTCATTCCACGCCTGTACTATCTCATCAATATTGAACCCCAAGCCTACAATTACAGTGAGAACTATTAGAATCAGAGATAGTTTGCAGTAACTAAAGAAAGACGGGAAGATGCAGCTAACTAAGCAATATCATACGTAAATGATACTCCCTCCATAAGCTCTCGTTTTTGTATTTCCTATCTGTCTATCTAGGTTTGACTTTCTCTCCGAGTAGCTATTATTAGTCAATATGACAAAAGTGGAAGGAAGGCCACTTTCCTTTTATTGGATCAATAAATAATGTATCTTCGTGAATAGTTTTTTTTTTTTGAATTGGTGGAATAAAACTCAAAACATGTTCACCGAAGTATGTTATTTGTTGATCCATATAAAGGCAAGACTTTTTAGATGGGAAAACTATAGGATGGAGGGAGAATCATATATCAGGGCGTTTAGAAAATGCCACCCAAATAGAAGTTGTATAGATATGTACAATACCTTCAAGTGCAGTATTATTGGAGCAATGGTTCTTCACCATAACAGCTATATCTGTTGGCGAAGCACCGGCAAGTTCAAACTTCTCAACGGCAACCTCCAAACACTCTTGCCAGACCGGAAGCCGTAACTTGAACTCCATAATTGACCGTTCATATAACATGGTACCCCACAAAACATTTATCTGAGACCTCATGTTTGCAGCCTGTCCCGCAGCTTCTTCTGCCGATACATCTTTATATAATCCCTCCAAACCAAAATCTTGCATCAGGGTTTTAACCTTGTTTGTCTTTGAAAGTTCTTTCAAACGCAACCCCTCGTCTTCCTCCCACATTTGCATTCCCCTCTCCATATTGTCCTCTGCATTGTTATATAGCTGAAGAACCTCTTGTGTACTTGGCCAATTTTCTAAATCAACATTGGTTCCGACTGCATAATACCAAGAAAGCTTTGCCTGTTCGAACTGCTGTTGCCCCAGAGCTAAAACACCTTCGTAAAAATCCGGTTTAATTCTAAGTGCTTCTTCGTACATCTTTCCTGCTTCTAAGTACTCCTTTTGTGCCCAATCATATGCTGTTTCGACTTGTGCAAGTATAGATTTTCTTGAAGCATCCTCAGAAAAGTACACCCTTTTCCTAGCACTCGACATGTGGACATTTCCACAATTGAACAAGGCCAAAGCTGCCATTTCCTGAAATTTCTCTGCTGCCGTGTGGAAAAGGTCTTGGGCTTCTTCACTTGTAACTGTCTCCTCCATCGCCTCAGAGTACAGCTTCATCCCTAGCTCGTGAAGATTCAAATACGCGTCAGAATTGAATCCAACATGGTTTTTGAAAACTTGAGCAAAATGAATAATCCAGTCCTCTATACAAGTCGGCCCCATTTCTGTTCTCTTGCCATTACCCATGATCCCACCGCCATTCAAACTCTTATGCTTTGTACTGACCTTTCCATAGAATGGATCTTGATCTGGATTAACTTCAACTATATAGAGTCTGAGGGAACCGTGTAGTTCAGCAGATGCTTCAGCCCACCTCAATTCTTCATTAGTGGTGATTGTGACCAAATCGCCCTCTGGGTCCCGGTATTTGATAAGAACGGCATTTAAACTTGGAAAACGATCACATATCACCTCCCTAAGTTGTAAAATGCAGCAACTGAAAGGCAACTGTGCCCATCTTATATCCTCCCCAAACACCAATTTCACGTTCCTTGTAGGCTCTTCTCCTATTCCATTACTTATCTTTTCCTCCACCACCAATTTGTCTTCAGCTTTTTTTTCCTCAACATTTTCCTCATCGTTCCTTTCTTGGGTCCTGTCATCTCCATTCTTCTCCTCAACTTTTTCCTTAGCAATTTTTTCATCAGTTCCCTTTTCTACCTCTTCCTCAACCTTTTCAACTATTTTGCCCTTCTTCTTTCGTGGCTTCTCTTTCATTACTTTTGGCGCTGGTGAAGCACAAGGTGGTTCAACATATTCGACAACCGAATCAATCGGTACATCATTTGTTTTGATTCCTTTCTTCTCGATTACTTTCCTCACCCTTTCTGCAATCTCCGTTGCCATGACATTATTCGGCTCCATTTTCAAAACCGTATTTACATCCCGCACCGCAAAATCAAGCCTATTCAAAGCCTCGTAACATCTAGCTCTCTTCAATAGCGCTTTACTGTACTTGGGTGTAACTTCAAGAGCTAAATTGCACTCATGGATTGCCCTGGGGTACTCACCAAGGCCCATTTGCATATAGCTTTCAGCCATGTTACTCCTAAGATACGATACATCTATGTGGTTCCTTGGCAGCAACTTGATTGCTTTCTCATATTTTAACATAGCTCCTTCATAGTCCCTTTTCTGAAACAACTTATTCCCCTCATCCTTCAACTCCCTCGACATTGAAATGAATACGGCCGTGTCTTTATCGTACGCTTTCGGGCTATTTTCCCCAACTTTACTTTCCTTCCCACTTGATTCACCTGATTTTGTTGCCAACTGTTTATTCTTCTTCCCAGTCTGCTTTCCCATCATGAACCCAACAATCCAAATCACAAAAGGTCCAAACTTGGATACTTTGAAACGAAACCCTAACCGGATCCAACAAGCATAAAACCTCCAAATGGATCAGAATCACTACTTCAAACCTCTATTAACCACAAAGTTACAATATATTGCAGATAAAATCTCATCCAAAACCCAGCAATCTAGTCTACATAAACCTCGAATCAGGGGTAAAACTTCGGCCCGAAAGAGCTCAAAACGTTACCTTCTAGACCCAAGCTCAAATGGGTTCTGTTCAATTTCACAGAATATGCAAACCCAAAACACAAGAGAAAACCAAAACCAAAAAAGAAACGAATTCTTCGTTACCTCCGAATTAGGATTTGTTGATGCTAACCCAGGACAAAAAAACAAATCCCAATTCAGAGAAAGAGAGAAATTGCACCCAATTTAGCAACCAAAAAAATTATTTTTGTAGACCCAAATCCTCCTTTCTTATCAAAAGATTCAAAACAGGAAAAATTCAGAGAATGTGGTGAGGGAACTTATCTGGGAAACAGAATCCTCTTCAAGAAACCTTGAAACGTCCAAGAAAAACCAAGAGAGAAACTGTGGGAAAGAATTGAAAAGCTTTGTTCTTGGAAATATTTGTGGCTTTGAGGTTTGCTTGAATAGAAGGAAAACCCGACCAAATCTTGTTGGTCGGTCGTTGGTTTTTTTTTTTTTGCCCTTTTGCGTTGTAAGACCAAAAAGCAGACTTTTTCACAGCTTAACGTTGACGCCAACAAAAAAAGAAAGAAAGAAAAACCTTCACTGTGTTTGGTTTAGAATTTTGAGAAGAAATTTTTTGAGAAATTTTTTGAGATAGTGTTTGGATGAGTTTTTGGAAAAAGTAATAATTAGAGAGAGGTGTAATGATTGGAGAGAGATAGAGAGAGAAATGAGAATTAATGATTGGAGAAAGGGGTATGAGTAGAGAGAGAAAAGTGATTAATGATTGGAGAGATGAGAGATGGGGAAGGAATCTTTTTGGAAATTTTTTTGGAAATGTGAACCAAACACAGCCCTTATCCCTCCTCTGTTAGGGGTATTCCGTTAAAGGTATTTTTATAGAATAAATTGGTTTTTTTATGGATTTTATGTGATATATTGTGATAGAATAACATGTCTAGGTTTTTGAAAAAAATTATTTTTTGTCAATAGAACACCCCTTACTCCGTCTTGTTGAGGAGCAATTTTTCAGTACTGAGAGGGTGGTACCCTCTCAGCGCATCTAGGCGGCCCGAATTTGGAGAGAGAAAGAGGAGAGATAGTGTTTTAATCTCAGCCGTCCAATACACTTTTGGACGACTCGAATGCAACGTTTTTGTACTATGTAGACTTGGCCACGCGGTACCCAGGAAGTAACCAAAAATTTTCCCTGAGTCTCATACTTAAAAACATGCAATTTTTAAATAAAAATAAAATATATTTCAATTTTTTGACTTTCTTTGAACTAAATTAAAGATCTCAAATAATTTCTTCATTTTGATAAAAAAAAATTAAAAATTATGAACGAAAATGCTTTTTTTTGTTATTTGAAAAACACACGTCTTATTAATATTTTTAAAATCCATATAGTGGAAAGAAATTATAGACAGATCCGCATAGATTATGTTGGGAAAAGTAGAAGAGCATTTACCGAACGTGGTGGGTAGGTCCCGCAATTGCGTGAACTCCGACATTTGTTGGGAACGTTTTGGACACGAAAGCTTAACGGCAAACGGTCTTCTTTCCATAAAACTAGGGTACTGGCGAAGCATGTACAGTTAGAACACTGATTTTTCGTAGGGTTCACTCCGGGTCCTATTCAATTGATTTAAGTTGTTCATTAATTTTAAAATAATTATTTTAAATAATCATCTAAAAAATCAACTTAATTGAATAGCTATAGATTCTTAATCCAGCCATCTAGTTTTTCATTTAGTAATTAAAAGTTACGTAGTTAAGTAATTAGATAAGCGGTTTGAGTTTGATTGAACTAAGTTTTGTAAGGTCATTTGAAAAATTATTCGAAAATTAATGAACAGTTCGGATTAATTTTTAGGATCATGTAGTGAGACCGACAAAGCATCTGTATCCTAATATCAGTAAATGCTTCGTCGGTGTCCACGGTTGAATCTCTTAAACCTTTTTCTTTTAGATTTTTTTTTTTGCCGATTTTTCGGCTTGTTTAAGAACAAAGATGTCAAGGGGTGGGTGACAACTGTTAACAATAAGTTTAAAAAAAAAGGTTGGTGGGTGACAAGCGTGGGACCAAAACTGATTCGACAACGTTGCCAAATTTATCTGCATTAATTTTTTTTTAACAACATAGGACGTAATCCGATGTATCCCACGTCCAAATGAGATAATTCACTAGGGCCGGACGCAAAGAACTAACCTATGAAAAGGATATAGAAACACCTAGAAGGTGGACCACTGAACGAGCCCATGAGATTATCCACATGAACTTTCACCCACTCAACCGATTGTCCTATCCTGAGAATCGAACTCACACCTTCAGAATGGAAGCAAACCCTCCGGCCAGCGAAGACAACTCTTGTTGGGTTATCTGCATTTATTTAAAAAGATGAATGTTTCAAAGACGGGCGTTAGTATAATTTGACTCTACTAATCCGTCAAAGGCAAAGTGACAAAAAAAATCAACGGCATAGATTAACACACAACCATAGAAATTGATACCTCGCTCTTTCCGAGATATAGTTAAATAGTAAAATTTTGGCTCATACACAAAGGATGTTGTGTAGAGTCTTTTGATGTGTGTGTAAACATTAGTTTTTTAAAATAAAACTGAAGACAGGGTAAAGGGGTTGAGGTTGGTATTGTGATTACTCCTTTTAGCCGACAGAGCTAGTAGTAAATAGTACTCCCTCCGTCTCCAAATTTTGGTTCCTGGTTTTATTCTACTCGGATAAAAAATTAGTTATAACTTTAAATCGGTAATAAATTTTATATTCAATATGGATCTTGTTTTATAGATCTCAATAAATTCTATAAGACAATATTTTCGAAATCACGTAAAACGATATAAATTATGAGATATAATCAATTGAAAAGTGGCACGGACTTCTAAAAGGGACAAATAAATGGGGACAAAGGGAGTATGTTTTTACCATACATGTCGATTGCAATTAGGGCAAGTCATTTGTTTTGGGTTAATAAGTAACTTCTACAGCATTTTATGCCAAAATAAGTCAAAAAGCTTTTTGATTTTCCCCCTAATAAGTCAAAAAACAAATGCTTAACTTTTTAGGTCAAAATAAGGGATTCGGGGATCCTGTAGTGCGCCTCCGCACTACGGGTTTGTAGGGCGGCTAAAACTACGTCGTTTTGGGTGAGCAAAGGTTTAGAATTAAAGCATTTTCTCTCTCTTGGGATTATGTCAAGTTTAACATTAATATTTTTATTTTTTTGTGGGCCTTTTAAAAATCTAGAAAATTGTTTGTGAATTTAAATTTGTATAGGACAACATTAGCTAATAAAATTCATCTATTTTGTAGAAATGTACTAGTTTTTACAAAGTGTCTTTAGGTATGGACATTCACTAGTACTATGTAGGTGTGTTTTTGTGAGATGCCCCTAAATATAACAAGTGGCATAATTTAGAATTTATAAACACAATTGACAATTTATACATCTTGACTCTTATTCTTATACATTGTAACCCCTTCTCATCTCGAACGGGCATTAGTTTTACAAAACTGAAGGAAGCCCAAAAATTAAGAAGTTTAAAAATGTGTTTAATTGTAGACTTTTTGTTTTGAGAACCAGATTTTAGGGGGAAAAACTTCTACTCCTAAAATAAAAAAACAAATCAACCCCAATCTAAAATATGTGACTTTTATGTTGACATATAGAAGAAATCAAAAAGGCAAATTTGATTTTGAAGAAAATAAACAACCACTTAAAAATGTTCACATTTTGGAATTCAACAAATAAAACTAGGTTAAAATAACTTAGTTTTGAGGGATTAAATAGTGGTGTTCTCTTTGCACACTCAAAATGACATAGTTTTGGCCGCCCTACAACCCCGTAGTGCAGAGGCGCACTACGAGATCCCCGGATCCCAAAATAAGCCTACACACGTATGTTGTTTTTATCATACATATCGACTGCAATTATTTACAAGAACAATAAGCTAGCAAAACTATACAGTATTAAAACTATCCAAGCAAAACAACTTTCTTAAACAACCCCCAAGCTGCACAGATTTGCTTGTTAACCAGAGAGGGTTTCATCCCTGTAGCTGAGCTTAAAAAAGCTCGAATTGAATCAATGGTCAGTCGGGCCACTTGATCAACCAGACAAGTTTTTTGCTGAAATATCCTAGAATTCCTTTCTATCCGTACAAAATAGATACTCCGTAATAGCTGTTAAAGACCCTTTCATAGCCCTGCATCTAAAATCATTTCCAGTCACATGTTGGGTAAACCAATCCATGATTTCGGATAGCTTTGACTGTCTTCCTAAACTAGTTGCTCCAAACTTCAAGCCAAATAGATCTTGAAAATGGTCACTCAAAGAACAGATGTTGGTGATATTTTGTTGCCATAACACACAAGGAGCAATTCACATCTATAGTCATTCCCCAACTAACAAGTCTGTCCTTAGTATTCAGTTTATGTTGAAAAGCCAACCGAAAGATGAAAGCCCATCAAAGTACATGCCTTTTAAACCAGACAATCGTTACCTGATTGCTTCCCATGCAAACCTAGTATTGTAAGATACATCAGGGATGGACAACCATACTATTCAGTCTTTAATTTCAGTAACAAGAGTTAGGTTCTGGGGAGTTTGGACAATAATACTTTGCATCACTCTAGTTCGAGCTCTAGGCCATCTCCACATTCCAAATTGAATAATAGAGGAAGCCTTTGCCTTCAAAGTTTTCCTTGCGATTTACGAAATATTAACCCCGAATCACTTATATTAACCCCGAATCACTTATATAGTGGCCCAAGAGCATGCCTGTTGTCAATCCATATTGTTGGACGGTCCATTGCCAATTTTGTAGAGAATCATAGACTGACCAATATCTGTCAACTCAAAGACCTTCGTAATAGTCCAAGAATAATTTATCCCCCCATAAGCTTTTATCTTTGTTGATATAGGTGTGAACCCGCTTTACCCATAGAGAGTATATCTTTTTGCTAAAAGCCCACAAATGCCGTAACATAGTGGCTTGGAATACAGTCATTACACCTGTCATACTTTTTTTCTCCTTTTACCCTTCAAAAGCATCACCATTAATTTTGGATTGGACAAAAAATTCAGGACAATAAAAAATGGTGTTAGGGACCAAAGATTGGGGACGGAGACCGGTTGGCAAACAGGCCGTAACTAAAGACTCTTCATGGGCTCTACAAAAGCAAGATTGGGCTTTTTTTTTTATTGCAGTGGACTTGAACACATCAATAAATCCAGTCCATTAAACAGCACTGGTCTGTGATCAGCGCGAATCTAATTTATCTCCACGTCATGTCATCCAATAACATTCTGCCACGTCTCGTATCCAAAATAGAAAAAGCCCCCAAATTCTTAAAGCATGACGCGGCTGTATTTCATTGGTGGAATTTCACTGACGCCAATCATGCTCTCCGCAGTGTATTAAGACTCCTGGAGCCATCTCCTTCTTCGTAAAATCAACAGCAGCTGCGAGTCCAAGCTCGTCGGCGAAAACTTCTCTGCGCGGCGGACCACCGGTGGTCTTCTTCTTCTTAAGACAAATTGGGTTTCAATTGGGAAACAGATATCAAAGATGAGATTGGTGTTGTGTTATGCCCTAATTTTGGCTATCAATTTGTTCAATCACCAAGTCTTGGCTGATCAGATCTTCCCTACTCACTCAGGTAACAATTTCGAATCCTCTGTTTGTTTTCATGGAGAGAGAGAGAGAGAGAGAGAGAGAGAGAGAGAGAGAGAGAGAGAGAGAGAGAGAGAGTAATGTTTCAGGCTTTCAGTTTGGGTGTTTAATAAGCTGGGTTTTTCTTGGAAATCCTTTTAGCCTTTTCTGAAGTAAAAAAAAAAAAAAAAATTATTTTGTGGTTCGTCTCAATCAGAAGAATCGAAAAAGAAAGAAAGAAAAAAAAAAAAAAAAAACCCCACTTAACCAATTTGGTTGTATTGTTTTGTTTTGATTATGGAGAATGTCTGATGTATGGAAATAGCTGGAACAATCAAGTGACAGTCTCCACGACGTGGGAGGAGCATGTCTGTCGTTTGGGAGTTTGGGTTATTAGGTGGTGGGTGGAGGAGGGACCAACAATGACCATTGCCTGTGTTCCAATTGGCCTGCTTTTGACACTTTTATGCAATTATAAACTGTTAGCCTAGTGGTGGGGATCTTATTGTTTATGCTTTTGAGCATCCCTCTAGTTCAAAAATTAAGTTTCTCTTGTTTTTGTTATCCTCGGCTTTAGTTGCTTGCTATTAGAAGCAAAGTGTATATGCTACGAAACTTTGGGATTTTGTTAGGATTTGTGTCCCAACTGGTTATTGCCATCTTTACAGCAGAAAGCTTGTGTTTTCGTTTGTGATTTTGGTCGCTGTAATGCTGATATTTATTTTGCCTTTCTACCTACTGTTGGTATCAGGTGGGACCTTTGGTAGCAGCTCTCGGGAACCGAAATACAAAATTGAATTTCATCCGGAAGATTCACCTTTTCATCCTGTAAGTGCAAATTAATTTCTTATCGCTTGACATTTGGTCTATGGTTATGCCTTTGTAGTTGAGGGCTCTGCTTGTTGCACCAACAAGAAGCATTCTTTAGATCTACAGATAAACTTTTTAGAGGATTTCGTTTGTGCTACTATATTATTTGCGTTTTCATTTTAGCTTTTCGGTCCCACATAATAATCTGGAGTTAATTATCTTCTAAGCATTTTGCATTTGTGGTTTATTTGGAACATTCTAGCTGGCCATGAAAACCTTAATTGCTGCTAGTGTCACTCCTTCGTGCCTGCAGACTTGGGTTTTAGTGATGCTATTTTTCTGTACCCAATTGTGTCATGATGTGTTTTCTTGGTCTATTTTAGGATAACCTTATTTATGTATCTTGAGTTCTCTACCTGTCTTGCAATCATCCCTTTCGACCATGGCAATTAGTTATAAATTGTGTTCCTTATATGTTGTTAGTGTATTAAGAAGTGGTGTTTGAAAGTGAAAGTTGTTAGTGTATTAAGAAGTGGTGTTTGTAAGTGAAAGTTGTGTTAATACAATTACCTTGCAGTCAATTTGATACAGTGGTGTGGTTAGTCATCTTTGCTTTCTTCCACAATTTGTGTCTCTATTGGTGCAGAAAGAATGTTTGATTGCTACGATCTAACATTATTGGATCAATTTTGGTTTTTGCAGGATGATGACCAGGAGTCTATGATTATGCCAGATAAAAATGGGGACAAGTTTTTATGTTTCTTACCCAAAGTGGAGAAATCCAAGAGTGGAAGGCCAGTTTATCAACAGAACACAAGCAGCTTGATTTTGGAAACTGAGAAACGTATTAAGTTGAAGACACCGGACGAGCTACTTGATGTTCTAAAGGACCGTTGCTTTATCAGAGTTTGTACTTATCACTTAAGACTTCCTTTAACTTGTCCATTTTGAAATTCATTCATACGTTCACGTTGCAGATTACTGAAAAATAACTGCAACTGTTGTGTCTCGTGTAAAGTTTGATGCACTTAATCAACCTACAATTTCTGGATATTGCTTTTGTTATAATTCAAGATGCTTATATGTCTGAATACTTTATGCAGCAAGAGGGTTGGTGGACTTACGAATTGTGCTACCAGCAGAAGTTGCGGCAACTTCATTTGGAGGATGAAAAGGTAACCCCTAAAGTGATAGTTCCCACTAGTGTTTTGCCTTTACTTCTTTCGACCCTTCTAAAAAAGTGAAGTTGTAAGAATGTCGCAAATAAATATTGCAATTTGCTTAAAAGTTTTTGAGGATACCTAACCCCTTTGAAGTATATTGCTTTGGATATCAATAAGGAAGTTTCTGAACTCCTTGTTGTGCAGTTTTTTCTCCTACTGTTGACAAATTTGTGAAATTGCCACTAGGACTAGATATCAATAGCTTGAAGACAAGTGGAAGAATGGCGAATGATAATGGAGCATAAGAATGTTGTCTGTGATGCTTTGCTGAAAGGACGAGCTTTTTATACTATTCCAATATCACTTATCCTACTCTCTTATTCATACAAACTTAAAATAATATTCAAATTGGGGATTCGGGAAAATATGATGCAATATGTGCACATATACACATAAACTTCTCAAATCAGATACAGCTAAGTTGTTGAGACCTACAACTCCTGAGTTTTAGTGCCAGATTTGAGTCTTTTTCACGGTACAAACTTCTATTAACAAGTTATAATGAGGTGTTGTTTGCCTTGCTTAAAATGTCCATTTAAATTTGAATTTTCCTGTTATTTTCCTTCCTCTTAGGAAATCGAAGAACACATTGGCCAATCCATGCTCAGTGGGAGCTAGACTTCTAAATAGTTGAACTAGGTCAACTTGATTGGACTGCGGCATAACAATATATTCCTTCTTTCGTTTGTGTTGAGGAGTATAAATATTATATGGATTATAAAATATGGCATAGGTTGTTCAAGAGTTCATCTTGGGTGCTTATGATGCTGAGGCCACAGCTGATTACAACCAGAATCTTTCCGACGTTTCAATACTGAAAGATCCTCGCTCCAAAGATGCATCACAAAGGTATGCATTCTCACTTAGAATAGATGATGATGTGAATTAAATGGTAAAATGCCCAAGAGGAAAAGTGAGTAGGAAAAATGAAATCTCATTTGCGTATTAAATGCCTCATACAGATATCATGCTCATCAGTATACAAATGGAACCGTCTGTGATCTAACAAATCAGCCTCGAGAAACTGAGGTAGGGAGCATTCAGGTTCCATTCCAATTTTTTGTTATGCCTGCATTTTTCTTATCTTTTTTTTTTTTTTCCAGGTGAGATTTGTCTGCTCAGAACCAAGAGCTATGATTAGTTCTATTACTGAGTTATCCACTTGCAAGTATGCACTTACTGTTCAATGCCCAACGCTTTGCAAGCATCCGTAAGTCTCTCTTTTTCCTCTTACGTTTACCCAGTGATCATTAGAAAGTCAGAGGCAGATTATTTAGTTTTCCTTTTATTCTTATTTCTACGAGGACAATAAAACTGCCTGTTTTACATGCACTCTCTTTCAAACATGCACATTTCACATGAAATCGTGGCATTAGTGTAGTTAGCCATTCAGAAAAGTATTTTTTGTTTCTCCAAAACAGAGAACCAAAAAAATGCACTCACATTTAATGTTGTTTCAAGTTACGAACTTTCCTGGTTCAAAAAAAAAGTTACGAACTTTATAACATTCTCTCTGTGCACCACACCACACTAATCACTCCAAGTAAAAGAAAAGGGAAAGTTAAAATCAAGGAAAATAGGATGTGTTTGTTCCCGGCACCAAATGCCCCAATACTGTGGTCAGCTCTACACACGTGCCGGGAATCTTCTTGTTTTCTGCTCTAACAGATTGGTTTGAATTTGCAGATTGTTTCAAGAGGAGAGACCAGTATGGCATACCATTAACTGTAATGCGCTCCCCAAAGACCAAAAAGAATCAAAAGTGGAGGAAGATAGTTTTCAAGACATGTCATTTTTATCTTTATGATAATGAAATTTTCTTTTGCCGATTAAAAAAAGAAGAATATTGATTTCGAGACGAGAAAATTACCATGGTCACAGACATTGAGTAATCCATCTTCTTTCGAATCCGAACAATATGCGACATAAATGGTTGTTTAACATTTTGCTATTTACACCAAAACTCCAAAGGAGATGTATGTAATTAAAATCTTCACTTCTAGAACTCTTATTTTTGGTAACCTTTTCTGTTTATGGAGAATAATATGTACTATATATGTATCTGGGGGCAAGGCTCTACTTGGGAAATGCCAAACTTTTGATAGTTCATCTAAGCTAGAACGTTTACATTGGTTACATAGGGTCCTTCTAGTCTAAAAGCACTCCATATAAGCTAGCTAAGTAACAGCCAAACAAAGGTCTCTGCAGATGCTGTATTGATCCAAAATTTGAGATATCTATAATTTCATTGGCAGTGCAGAGATTATGAAATGGGAACCGGAATAGAAACTTTCTGGAGAGCTTGATAAAGTACAAGCTTCTGTAATGATTCAGTTTATCGATAGACCAGTTATTTTCAGATTATACGCAGTAGCATGTGCTTGCGTAAACTGATGGGAGAAAAACACTTTCTAGGTCCAATTCCAAGGAGAGATTGGTTTGTCTAGCTAACTGGAGGGAAGCTGCAATCACTCATCCATGGATCCTTAGACCTATTCAATTCTAATTCATGAACTTCAATACCGGTTCTGAACACTGCGAAGGATCATCTTCAACCTGCTCAGGGTAGATTGATCTCCACCATTCAGGCTGTGCATTAGCTCGAGCAAGAGCTGCATGAAAGAACTTTTCCTGATTTGCTTTCATTTTAGCAGTAATTTGAGTTGGATTGGACAGCCTACACTCTGGTTCACTGGAGAGAAGCTGTACGCTTCATTTAGCCCATGGCAAAAGGGGCACTAGCTGCGCCACTACCACAAAAGTTTAAATTGCATTCAGCATTTCCCGTTTGGAAATTGACGGGAAGTAACGGTGTGGGTGTGATTGAATGCGATGTGTGAAGTTCGGATGTCTAATTGACATTTTCTTATGTTTGGAAGCTTATGAGGCATTGTTGTGCAAGTTTGGAGGCTTTTTTGAAGTTTTCCCACAAAAGTTTCAACTTTTTGAATACACAAGCTATAACTACAGTACTAATACACATACATTACTCTTACAGTTCCTTGAACTAGTTTGCCATGGTTCCAGAAATTCTAACGTTGTAATCCCCAGACTTCTCTCTAATGAAGTGTAAACAATACAACTATGAAGTGTAAATTCACATTAATATTTCCCGGGAAAAGGTTTGGAACATGAAAGCAAAACATGAAAACATATCCAACGGATGAGATCCATCCGGTATACTGTTTGCCCAGTGTACTGGATGGATCTCATCCATTGAATGTGTTTTCATGTTTTGTTTCATGTTTTTCTTTCATGTTTCGTACCAAGGCCCATATTTCCCACTTCAGAAGAGGCAAGGCTGCATGAACAATGTCTCAGAAAAAAGGCATGCACATGAACCACAAAACAACAGAACAATAACCTGACACAGAAGAGTGAAGAACCCCTAATCTAATAAGTTAAACTGCCTTTCAAATTTATCATCAAACCAAAATGCAGAAGAAAGTCCTACCATCCCTGATCACTGTGCAGCTGACCATGTTTGAAAAACATGGCAGAAAACTGGTATGTAATTTCTCGTCATATTAATGCAACCAGAGGTCCAGAACTAAAACACATTAGGGTCCGAATCAGTACCATCCATCACCTTAACCGATATCCATATCCACAAAAGGAACTGTACAATTCATATTCAGTACTACGTTCATCTCAATGGGCGGCCAAAACAACTTTCTCACCGTTTTCCGCAGAAGCCAGTAGAGCCAAGTACTCATTTATAGCTTCCCCTTCCCTCGTTACTTCAATGTCATAATCTGATAAAGCATCTGCTTTGTTTAGTTCCTCTGTAAGTTCATCTTCCATCTCTAAATCCCTCTCTTCGGTTTGTTTACTAGGGCCTGCTTTAACATCACCACTGGTGATAGGGGCTTCAGTGATTCCAGACGAACCTTCAACACCGCCTTCAGGACTCAAAATATCAGCACCAATGGTGTCAAGTATTGAAGCAGACGAATTAACACTCCCGTCAGGGTTATTTTGGTCGGTGTGGCCGAGTAGTTGACTCAGTGCTTGATCTTTACTGCCAAAGGCCCTGACAGCTGCAACCACTACAAACCAAAAAAATATAGAAATGTAAATATATAACATAAGCGACATGTTCTGCTAATAGCAATTTCTGCTATATTAGAAACACATAAGTTGGGAATAAACAAAATAAACTACTTCTTGTTTTACTCTTTCCCAGTCCTTTATTTTTTCATCTTATATATTTGAATGCCTAAGGATAACTACAACGAAAGGCCACAGCCTGTTGCTAAGGCGAGGAAAATGCCAAAATATAGTCCTAACTCCTAACTCCCAAGGCATTTTACCCATATTTGAAAGCATTTTCACATAATTCAAAGCACATTCATGCATTTCTAACCACTTTTCTGGCACCCATCAAGGCTAACGACAACCACTTGAGTTGTCACTAGCATTTCTGGACAGAAAAATGCAAATGCTATGGACCGATAGCATTTTTTTCCAAATACGTGATACCTTTTGCACTGCATGAAACCCAAAGATCTCATATACGGAAAAAAAGTGTAACACCTGCCGAGTCAAGCTCTTGATAACGTATGTGTTTTTACGGTCAGTTAAGGTAGCTTTGATCCCAATTAAGGGAAAAGGTGTAGCTTTTGTGATTGTCTCGTAAGAATAACAGGTCACTATTCTTTAACAGCAAGGGTGAAATCGACAGAACCAGAGTCAAATACCGGTCAACAAACCTAGGGCTAATGAAATCCAACCAAAGAAAAAGTAACAGTAGTATCTCTAGAACAATTTTGCAAGTACTAGGCACCTCTTGCTCTTGGAAAACCCATGGATGTAAGCTCTTCAATAGCAGCATCCGCTGCTTGACGCTGTCTTTTCCTTTTCTTCATTTCAATTTCAACCTGAAATCCAAGAACCAAGTGATTAGAGTCAGACATAATTGGAGTCCGAGATGATGGACGCCTAAGTTATGGTTACTTACTTGTATGGCAGAATTAGACTCTGGATTTGTCAAGTCATCCAAAGCCTTCTGTGTGTCATTCTCATTTCTTCTTAGTGCTTCTGCAGCAAGAGCTTTCTCAAACCTGCCAAATTAAATCCCTGTCAGATTGATTCATGATTACAAAGCAAAAATAAATGGTCACTACTAAAGTCAGGAAAAAAATAATAAAGAGAATGGTAATATAAGCAATGGCTTATTAAAAGGGGGCCAATGGCAATGATGATGAATAACAAGAAGTGATTCCAGCAAATTAAAGAAAACCTCCCTCCTTTTATATGTGACAAGCAAGGCATGCCCATACCAAATTGCTAAAAAGGGTGTAACGTTGATACACAACTATATGAGATCAAATCAACAAAAATGATAATTTAAGCCCCTTGGTTGGAACTTTTAAGTCTTCCAAAAGAAAAGCCCCCAACCTTTCCATCTAACTAGGAAAAGATAGAACATTATGAGACACCAGCAATATCACTATAAGCTCTGGTACTTTGGTTCCACATACCCAATGGAGACCAATTCTTTCAATCTCTGGAGATCCACAGGTTTCCTGAGGGGTGTCATTCCATAACGCCTCTGCTCCCTGCCATTTTGGCACATAATGATGTAAGTACTTATCAGTGTAATAAAGAGGTACACACTGATTACAGTGTACTGAGGAGTATGAAGTTGATTCTACAATACATCAGAATGAGACTCACATGATCTCATTCCTTCGTTGAAAGTCCTCTTCCTGTTTCTGCGCCCTTTTTTCCTTCTCCTCAACTAGAAACCCAACAGCACTCTCAACATCCTGATTGCTCATGCGCAGAGCCCTCTTTGCGTCGCGTTCTTTATAGCCCATACTCATAAGCAGGGAAAGAACTTCATCAGGCACCTGAAGCTGAATCCAGAAGCAGACAATTTTACTTGAAATGGAACTAATAAATTACTTAGTTTGAGTATCAGAAGACTCCCAAAAAAATCATGGTGTAGTCCATGAAGCAGGTAAAAACAAACAAAAGATGGTAAGACAAGCAACTAATACAACAATAAATAAATAACAAGATTCTTGGAAAAAAACAACAGCATTTGGTACAAACTTGGTTTGAATGGAATGGGATGAAAGCAAAATTCTCCTTTACTACAAAAGAAGAGCACAAGGAGACCACCGAAGGCATTTTCAAAGAGGATTAGCCACCTAAACTTAACCCATAAGAAGGCAGGCTGAATTTTCCGATTCCAGAGTATCATATGTGGTGCCAGAAACATATAGAAATTCTGACCTGGAAGTATCTAGTCTGTGCATCTGTCAAGGCCTGCCTAGATTTTTCAAACTGGCCACTGTGGTACGCAACCACTCCTTCCAGCAGTTCCATCCTCAGGTGTCTAGAGAAAAGAAATAGAAGTAAACAACGCATTGCAGGACCGAGTTTCTATGTAGTGATTAAAGAAGGGTAATACTCACAGTGCAATCTCTGGAAAACGCCCTCCTTGAAGGATTCTAAGACGACTAGCATCCTTCCCATGAGCTCGCTCAATTCCTTCCCTAGCTTTCGAAAGACGTATTCCAGCCATTGAGAGCCAACTGATGTCTCGAAGCATGAAGTAGCACCACACCATATCTATTTGTAGTATTGGGACATTGTCAATCAGCTGGAAGCCAAAAAGACCGAGGAACCATTTAGAGTTACACATACAGAGCATGAGTCTGTTTGTTTGACCACACCATATCTATATGCGCATCGGATCTGGCTATAAAATCAGAGAACTAAATATCCGGTATTTGGTTAAAATTTTTATTAGCCGGAGTAAACATACACCGAAAATATAGTTTTCAAAGTGTGGGATGTATAATACCATGGGAGTGAGGTATTATTAATCCCATCACTACGAGTCCCATGATTCCACATATCCAATGGTAAAATATACCCCTTAACCGTTACACTTGTCATGAAGTTTATGGTCAGCGTACTCACGGTGCAAAGCAAATTTAGTCATCCTCAAGGTTCCACAGAAGAATAAGTTGTTAAGTTGAACGATATTTTGCAAAGTCTAGGAGCTTGGTAACTCGACGACAAACGTTAATACAGAAGAACCATAATGATGCCTGAGATAACTTCAATTGCTTCTCTTGATAAATCAACTATTACAAAGATGGCAACTCAGTCTACAGTATTCATGGGAGGTCATCTAAACAACGTAACACAAGCTTTAAGGTGAACTCTATTTCAGCAATGGAAAAAATAGCACTATGCATCATTTGATGGATCTATATAATAACTTCACAGAGAACCATAAGCCTTGTAAAATACTCCAGAGCACTCACCTCAATGACTTTGGAGTTGCAAAGAGAAAAAGCCTCCTACAAGAGAAGAATACAGGACACAGTTATTTTCCTGTGGCTGTTTAATACCAAAAAAGAGACGATGTATGATCCCATGCAAAGAATGTTTAAAAAAAGGTTTAGCTGTATTAACATCCACCAGACAATAAACTGAAATACAGAACTGCACAAGACCTTATCACACAGACTTATGCGGTAAATAGTTATAAACCCGGCAGATGAGAACAAAACATGCTCTAGCAAAGGATAGGCCGTTCAGAACATTGGAGCTATTAGCATCTTATTTCAGGAGAATTAAGGATAAAGCTTCTCAGGCTATGACCAAAGCAATCCTTTATGCTCCAGGCCTAACTAGGACTAGTTTTCAAAATTTCCAACTCAAAGCCCAAACTGAAAATCTCAAAAGTAAATCCAAATAGATTAGATACGCGTTCATCGTATGCCAACAGTAACAAGAACCATCCATACAGTAACTTCAGGAACCCTGAAAGCCTTTTTTTTTTTTTTGGCACCAAGTGCATTGATTACTGACCTCTCCCATTGCAAGCACTTCTAATGCATCTTTATACTTTTCCCTTCTAATTAGCTGTTTAGCATTTGCATGAAGCATTAGACCCATCATCACGGCCCTGTCAAATAAATCAGTTCAACTGGTTTAGTAGCAATCAAATGATGGAGATTAAAGTTTTAAGAAAGAGGTTTGGTCGCCAGGGGTGGCTGCACTATTGACTATTGTTTTAGAGGGTTCAGGCGAACCATGTGAGTTCAAAAACTACTCATAGATTTCAAAAAAAATACTGAAGAATTTTCTAAATATACTTTAATTTGGTTTTTTGGTAGTATTATGATATTTATCGGCATTGGCCCATTGGGCACTTGTACGTAAGCAAAGTAAAATTGTGAGAAACTAAATAGTATATAGCCCGGATTTGGGGTCTCTGTAGTACCCCAAGCAGTGTAGTGCCCCCTTGATCTCCATAGTCAATGGTTCAAATTCACATAAGCACTCTTACCCGTAAGAGTTAAAAAAATGTATTTGAACCATTGATTGCCGAAATAGATGGCTCGGTGCACTACAGGGTTGTAGTGCCTACAGGGACCCCGTATATAGCCCAACAAAAACAAAATTAACCAAGCCCAATAAATTTTGCACTTTTTTTCTCCCTTTTAATTTTTTTACTAGAGTTTTGAGTAAAAATGGATAATGTGTATTGTCAAGCTAGAGTTTTTTTTTTTCCATAGAGTTTTGACTCTTTGGAGTCATTGAAAATCTGTATAATTTTATTAGAGTTTGTTTTTCCCTTAAGAGTTTTGTGTCAATTAAAGATATGTATGTTTTTGTCACCGAAATAAAATCTTGGAGCAGCCTCTGTTTGTCACACGGCTGCCAAACAAAAAGTACAATACAACTGTACAAGATCCGTTTAAATATTGTACCTTTGATCAGTTTCAGAACCCAATTGTACTGCCTCTCCACTTTGATTTTCCAGTTCTATATTTAAGTCTTCAAGTGGTAATGAACCAAACAAAAAGTACAATACAACTGTACAAGATCCGTTTAAATATTGTACCTTTGATCAGTTTCAGAACCCAATTGTACTGCCTCTCCACTTTGATTTTCCAGTTCTATATTTAAGTCTTCAAGTGGTAATGAACTAAACAAAAAGTACAATACAACTGTACAAGATCCGTTTAAATATTGTACCTTTGATCAGTTTCAGAACCCAATTGTACTGCCTCTCCACTTTGATTTTCCAGTTCTATATTGTAGTCTTCAAGTGGTAATGAACCATCTGCATGCCTCTTAGCCAGTGAAGTCACAGTAGCCCTGTTAGTTTCATGGGGTTACTACCAAGCTTGAAGTAAAAATCAAAAGCAATGAGTTTGCTTGAACAAGCTGCACAAATCACCCGATCAAAAAAAAAAAAAAGCTGCACAAATCACCACATGAAGGCTTGTAACCTACAGAACCTAAATATGGATTGCCAACCAATAGACATGTCAAGCTAATACACTCATCAATATCATATGAAGAAAATACGTGAAACATTAATGATTAGGAGGGAAGGATGCAGGATTTTAAAGTTGGATGGGTGAATATTAAGAAAATTTCTAAGTTGTAACATACGAAAAGGCATATCATTTTAGTTATACAAATCATAAAAATGCCGTTAAAAAGATTATCATATTCAATCCACGTATTCAACCACTAAATATATAATCTAATTATAACTATACAATCTTGTGCATCCCTATCTATTTTTGAAGAGTAAAATAACATTACGAAAAATATCTGTATTGCCAAACTAATATTTTTTTGGCCAGAATTCTTGGTTGGGTTGGGCGTGTGTTCGATTGTTGGAAACCGATGTTGGGCGGTCGAACTTATATCACAAACTTTTGGAGAAAAAACCACTCGCAACTAACAAAACTTGAAAGTAGATAGCGCGGTTGCCCGGACGGGCTAATCAATCCCTACGGACCTGATGGTTAGCGCATAGAGAAAAAAAAAAAAAAACAACAACAACAACGACAAGTATTCCTTGCTTTAATAACACTGAAATCACATAAACTCCAATCAAATATATGCAGTAGAGAAAGAAAGGGATGGAGTCAAGAGAGAGAAAGTGACTGACTTGAGTCGTGAAAGCCTAGTAGAACGTTCATCCTCGGCCATCAATTCGTCCTTCAAGGCCTTACCTTGATCAGCAGAAACCCGACTGGCCAAGACCTTGGCATTGTTCTTGACACCCAATTGGGTAAGATTTTGGGTCCCATCGCCGTCCTTCAACACTTTCCCAGCGCAAATCAGGTTGATCGACTCTGGCCCACACTGCGATCGCTTCGCAACCTCTTGTCTCAACATGGGTACCGTCCACACCTCCAATTCCACCTCCAAAACCCCCGACCATGCTCCCCCAATCTTCAGTTTCGCCATGTGTTACACGGAGAGATAGAGAGAGTAGATGACGGGTCTTTAGCGGGAAACCGTTGCGCAAGGAATTGGGAGCAGGGAGGGGGGGACTTTTGGGGAGACGATGAAGTGAAACAGACGGGTCAATTTGGGTAGTATTTTATAGTAACGAGGTTTACTTGGAGAGTAAGGTTGTTTAATGGGCCGGACATCGGCTCGATTGGATGCATATGATTTTTTTCCGGCTCGATTGGATGCAGGATGATTTTTTTTGATACAATATTATCGGCTTGTTTGGATGAAAGATGAAGAGGGATTATTTTGGGCCCGGATGATTCATTACGATTTCCGGGCTCATTCCTCGTCATTGGTCTGGAAACATTTAGAAGGAAGGGATGAGTTATCCCTATGTTTAATCACCCTCCCACCCCTCTACGCCCTCACTAGTTAGTACCACCCCAAGGGGAGTTACTTAATTACTATCCCGGATGAGCCCTCTCTAATTAGCTCTCAATCCACTGCATACTCTCTTATTTATCGTTATCCTCCCATTTCAATTATAAAATAAACTAAATACTACTATTTTATCCCTTTTTATTACCAAAATCTTCCAAACCAATTACTATTTTATCTACCCTTCATAAATGTTCACATCAATGTGAGTCCACCCTCTATAAATAATACTTGCACTATCTTATCCTCTTACTATTTTTTCCACTCAAAACTTATCCTGCATCCAATCGAGCCCTAAGAGATACGATAGTAAATGTATTATTAATTGAGGGTGGATCCATATTAATGTGACATTAATGAAGAGTGAATAAAATAGTACCTGGTTTGAAAGATTTGATAATTTGGGGATAAAATATTACTACTAGTTGGTTTGTTTTGTAGTTGAAATAGGAGGATAAATGTAATTAGAGGGTTTGAGGTGGATTGGGGGTATTGGAATGGGTATTATTTATGAATAAGGTCTTGACAGTTCATATTAGCATTCCCTGGGATAATTCAATCCAAGGGGCAATAAATAATAACCCGTGGCCCTGTGCAAAATTGTCCCAAATCATAGATGAAGTTTGGGTCCGGGATTAGTCATCCGAACCCATCAATAATACCCCTTCTAATACTTCATCCAAGCGGATGATAGTGTACTCCTATCAAGCTATATACTCCTTCCGTTCCAAAATAAGTGTCCCTTTTGAGACTGCGTCACAATTTTAAAATTTTATATTATAATGTGAACCTTAAAAAATATGCATTATGTTTTGATAGATCTTAATTAATTCTATTGTACAAAATTTTCAAAATCATAAAAACTATTGTAAATTAAAAAGATATAAGTCGTTGAAAATGATACGCAGTCCCAAAAGAGACACTTATTTTGAAACGGGGGAGTATATCACATCTCATGCGGCTGCGATTTCCCTCTATCAACCTCGTGTTTCTTTTTTTTTTTTTTTTTGGTAAATCAAAAATTCATAGACTAATAAATAACAAAGAACAAATTGGTACATGCATAAGTATTACACGAAACGGAACAAGAGCCAATAGGCTAAACAAGAGATTCTGATTCTATCATAACGTTCTTCATGCCTATTTTCCAATATGATTGTCAAGCCTTTGTATATGCCTCAAATCTCTGCATCCAAGCTAGAGTCTTGTAAAATTTTGTCATAATAGCCCACAATTCAGTTCTCGTTGGAGTCTCTAAAAAGTCATCTAAATCCTGCTGGTCTGGTAAAACTATACCAATATCCATCTGTATTAAGCTTTGTTTCACATGTATATGGTAATACCCATTGAATTGAATTAGGATATGTTGCTTGTAACTGGTAATGAGATGTGAATTGAAATCCCCCAACAATTTCATGAGCATAGGAATTTGATTGCCTTTAAACCAATAGAGGTTACCAATATCAATATTATCATTTTTTTTTTGTTTGTCCTTTCAAATCTGCCATAAGGTGACAATGAACACTATGTATTGAAGCAAATCAATTCCATGGCTCACATTTTTAGTAGATTTCATATTAAATGAGATCCAGTCCAAAAAGGGGCTTTCAATTTTGAGTTTTATTGAATGGTTATTTTGTAACACACACACTCACAATATATGTGCGTCCCACAAACACAAATACCTCCCGTATGTGTGAGACCCACAAGCCTTATGAGTGTGTATTTGTTTTTGTACTTGTGTTTGATTATCGCATTCTTTAGTAATTAAAAATAAAGGCCCTGCATAAGTGTTTTGAAAATTAGAAGTCAATTGCCATTTCCCATTTTGGCTAGCCATCAAATAATGGCACCCTCGATGGCGTAGGCATCCACAAACTTATTCAATACAATCACACTTCCGATCGATATACATATTTATAATCACAACCTCATCAAATCAAACCTTGTCATGAAATCGATAATTGGGCCTCTCTCTCCTCCAAAGCTCTAAATCCTCCTTTAATCTTCCCTTGCTGAAAAATCGATTTACTGAATGGAGCCCTCACCGGAAAATTGATATTTCTTACGCGACTCTCATTAAGCAATTAGAATTGCCTCTGAGAATCTATAATTGCCTCACTGTGGCAGAGCCCTTGCTAGAGCAAAATGATATCAGATCCTCGTCACCGACTGAACCAGATCACAAGTCATCAACGCTGGCAAAGGGCAGAGAGAACTCGCTATGGAGGCTACAGTGACTCGTTAGGTGTGACGAGTCACTATAGCAAAGGAGGAAATGCCCAAGGTAAAAGGCGTGGATCTTGGTAACCAGAAATTGGGAGTTCACACGGCAATTTGCTGAAATAAAAAAGAAGACAAGACTATTGGATATTCTCTTAGAACAAATGCAAAAGAATAGTAAACTGAGGCTTTTAGGTATTATACTAGTCCCAAATGGAAAATCAAAAGCCTTAACAAAGGCTAAGGTAAAATACCTAAATGAACATAAGTAGTTTTGCCTACGTACTATTCGCCATCTATCACTTTTTTTTAAATATTATTTTATAATTTCTCTCTCCCGTTTTTTCTCTTAAATTAATATTTTAATTGATAATATGTAAAATAGATAGCATTGCTGAAAGCATTGAGAGACGCGTAAAATGAAATATACACACTATTAACTAGTAGCATTTTTACTCAAAATTTACCTTGACATTGGCAATGCTCTTACTAATTAGAGCATGGTTTTTGGTAACCAAACAGTTCCATTTTGGTCTTATGTTTGTATACTTTTTCTATTATTTTCATCGAGAAGGAAAATATGACATAAAAATTTGATCTGAATCCCATAACATAAGAGGAAACACTTAACAAGACTGTGCCAACAAACTACACTAAAAAAATTAGTCCAAACTCACCCAAGTCCAGTTTACTATTTTCGTGGGCCCATATTTCGCAAAATGAATGGACCAGCCTGATTTACACAATTTTTTCTCCAACGTGGTTAACCTGCTAGCCTAAAAGCCCAAAATTCGACACTGATCACTCCAAAACTGTACAACCATGGTTTTCACCGGAGGAACGAGAAACACCACGGCCGAATCCACCGCCAAGAAACGCCGTAACAAAAAACCCAAAAATCCCCTCCACCACTACGACCCCCAAACCCTCACTCACCTCCTCTCCCTCGTCGCCTCCGCTACCTCCTCCGCCCACTCCTTCCTCTCCCACCACGACCTCCGCCTCCTCCCCTCCCAAACCCTCCTCCTCGAATCCCACCTCTCCTCCGCCTCCACCTCTCTCTCCTCCCTCGTCTCTCTCCTCCCCCAAATCCCCTTCCCCCTCCCTCTCTCTCCTCCCCCCTCTCTCTCCTCCCCACCCTCCTCTTGCTGGTTCCACCGCTTCCTCTCCACCACCGATAACTACGACCCCAGATGGGTCGAATCCTTCCGCATGTCCAAACCCTCATTCTCTCTCCTCCTCCGCCTCCTAACCCCTTCTCTCTCCTCTCTCTTTCCTCCCACCCCACCTAACTACGCCCTCGCCGCCGCCCTCTTCCGCCTTTCCCACGCCGCCTCCTACAAATCCCTTGCCCGCCGCTTCAATCTCGACGACTCTGCCGCCGCTTGTCGTGCTTTTTACACGGTATGCAAAGCTATTATTGATAGGTTAGGTCATTTGTTCGAGTTTAAGTCAGATATCAATAGAATTGTGGTGGGTTTTGGTTGGATCTCACTTCCGAATTGTTGCGGAGTTTTAGGGTTCGATCAATTCCAGATTGATGGTGATGAGTTGTTGGGTGAAGATGGGTCTTTGATGGTTCAGGCATTGGTGGATTCAGAAGGGAGGTTTCTTGATGTTTCAGCCGGCTGGCCTAGTACTATGAGTCCTGAAACAATGTTACAACAATCGAGGTTGTTTTCGGGTGTGGAAGAGTCTAGGGAGTTGTTGGATGGGCCATGTTTTGAGCTAAGTGATGGCAATTCAATACCTCAGTACATAATGGGTGACTATTGTTTCCCACTCTTGCCATGGCTACTCACACCTTTTGTTAAGTCAGAGTGTAGTAATGGATTGAATTCGTCTGAGAGGGCATTTAATTCGGTTCATAGGGAAGCAATGGAATTGGTTGGGACGGCGTTTGGGAGAGTTCGGGCGAGGTGGAAACTTGTATCGCAAAGGTGGAAGGAGGAATGCATTGAGTCTTTCCCTTTCATTATTGTTACTTGTTGTTTGCTGCACAATTTCCTTATCAAGTGCAGTGAGGCATTGCCTGATGTAAATGTGGGGGATTCAGAGGACCAAGAGGTGATGAATGCCTTTGAAGGAGAGGTGGATGATGATGGAGTAAGGATTAGGGATGCGCTTGCCTTGCACTTGTATCGGGTGAGTCAGAGGAGATAAATGATGTAATTATGCTTGTAGTTGCTTTTCCTCTATATTTTTGTAGACTTAATGGTGGAAACTAGAAATGTTGTTCTGAGTAAAGTTGGATGAGTCTGAGGTCGTTGCTAGTTTGTTTTAGTGCTTTAATTATGAAAAGTGTTCCAAATATCTGATTTGGTCCACTGCTGTATGATTTACTTTAGAGTTCTGTTTATTTGGTTAGAAATGAAAGAGTAAGTAAATTGCCTTACCAGTCACATGTTGATTCTTCTGTTAGAAAATGGGGATTTCGATAGTCTTAGAAGTAAGTCTAGGGAAGTAAATCAATACTGAAGTGTAAAGTTTGTGGTGGGCTATGTAGCACGGATACCGACATGGACACGGGGTTCCTAAAAAAATGGGGACATGGATGCAGCAGGGGACGTGGCAAAAATACATAAATAAATAGTAGCATTTATTTTATACCAATGGAAATATAGTATACGTATAAGCATGAAGCGTCAATATAGTTATGGAAGTTTGAAGTTGGAGGAGACTGATCTTTCTCTTCCTGGCTTCACTACCCTTCTCTTTCATCAGCTCGTATATTGGTGGTTGCTTAGGTAGATTAGGAGGGTCATAGATCATTCTTTCTGTTTTCCTTTCCCTTCTCCTCACCAGCTTCTGATTCTTTACCCTTCGTTTTCATATATTGGTGGTGGCTTAGCTAGTAGATCAGGAGGGTAGCAGCACCCTCTCTTTTATCTTTATTAGGGTTAAGTAACAATATGCCGAAGTTCATCAGGACGTCTCTTTTATTTTTATTTGCCCCTTCAATATTCTTGGAGGTGTTATTTTGTGTCAAATTCTCGAAATTTTTCATAACAAAAGGTCTGGGTAGAAGTTCATCCTGACTGATGGTGTGCTTTTATCATTTTTTAAGTAAGTTAAACTTGTAGAGATTCCCAAAGCCTTTTTGCTTCACCCATTACGGTTTATGCAAAAGTTTCTTGGTGTTTCATGGAGATCTCCATCTATTTTTGAGTTGTCACTTAGACTTGCTTCTCTACTATTTGTTCTATAAGTATGTGCTTTTTTTCTGTTGATGGGATCCTTCTAGTTCTCACACTCAAGTTGCACATGGGCCGGTTTCTCAAGTAATATCTGCAACATGGATTGTGGTTACAATATGACTTCACACCGTGACATTTGACTATGTTCTTAATGGAAAAAAGATGCCTCTAAACTCGGTTGACTACTTAAATAGATTTATTAATGTGGAGACAAAATTGAAGGCAATGAAATTATCTATGGAGAAGGTTACATATTTCTACATTGAAATGATTGTAGGAATTTGTCTGCAGGAAAACAGTAGCTCGAGATTATGAACTCTTCGATAAAAGTACAGTATCATGTGTAAAAAACCTCCTTTGACTGACATGTTGAAGTTTCTATTGAGGGCAGCACAAACTGAAAGGTGGCTGTTCATCTGGCTCTTGCATTATTACTATGTACTATTCAAAGTTTCCTTATGAAGGTGTTTCGTTGATTTCGCAGCTCAGATATCTGAATCTCTTGCTGCATTGTACTTGATAATCTTTTTTTAATTCTAGGGTAAAGTGAGGTGCATTGCAAAGTATATGCCCTTAAATTTATCATTTATTTATTTATTTATAGTTTTGGGTTGTGTACTTGTACAAGCATTGTCATATGCTTTTCACTAGCTTGCTAGTTGCTACTATGAGCAATTTGGAAGATGGGAAAAAACTATATCTTCAAATCTCTATTATTCTATATGAACAAGCATGAAGCAAGCTGGTAAGTGGAAGCATTCTCTCTGTATTGTTTTGTGTTTGATACATGTTTCTGGGTGTGTCATGCCCAAAGAAGGCAGTTATGAACCTTCATTGTGTTTCTTTTACAATACGATCGAATTCTACCACCTGTTCGACGGCTCGAGCCTACCGATGATCTGTCTACCAGACATGTTTGAAAGGTAAATAAAACGGATCCCGAAAACTCTTTCGATCGACGCATGATATGAAAACTTCCATGGAAGTTGTAACCAATCTCCAAATGGGGTCATTGTTTTGAGCTTTGCAGCTATGGTTTTATGTTAACCACTGTTAAGATTACCAGTTAGATGGGTTTAGGTCCAACTGGGTAACTTCCAGGTAGATTGAGTACTCTGGGGAATTGAAGCTGTTGTGAAGCACCAAGCAGACAAGGGGCCAGAAAAAGCTGGAGTTAAGGTATTGACTACCGAGCACAAAACCATGTGCCATGTGGTGGAGGTTGCAATTGCAAATTCGCAATACCTTTGGCATTGCGTGAAGGCAAGCTTTGATTCGGCACATTTTGACTACTAGATAACTTTGCTCGGTTTGGCTCGTTAACAGCTTTAATTTAAAACTATACAAAATATTCGAAGTTTGATTCAATTCATTTTGGTTAGAGAACTTTGCTTGACTCGGCTCATCTCATCTCGCTAACAATTTTAATTTGAAATCATAAAGAAGATTCAAAGGGTGTGTGAAGTTGTGAAGGAAATACAATATGTGCCTATGAATTACTCAACAATCGATTAATCTCCTCACCGATCCATTCAAAAGCAAACCACCCATGCCGAAACTTAAGAATCAAACCTAATCAGTTGTGTGGGAAGCAAACACCAAATTAATTGTGTAAGAAGCAAACCGAATTGGAACTCTCAAAGCTAACCAGAATTTATTTCCTGTTGTAGTAATAAGCCACACCCAAACTCAAAGCCCAATTAAAGGCACAAGTCGGAATCCTAGACGGTGGGACTACGTAACAACGTTGCCCCAACCCACAAATTACAATTCCCCCACACATTCTTCTCCTAATTACCAAGGCACCCCTCTCTTGTCTGCATCAATTTTTTGACCTAGAATATGTCTGCTTCAATGGCGGTTTACCTCCAAAACTTTGCTCAATAAATACCCGACCCCTTTTACCCCCATTCGATCCATTCTCTCTCTCTCTCTCTCTCCAAAAACCCTTCTGCAGAAATCACCTCGATATCTTAAAATTTTCTCTCTCTCTCTCTACAAAAACCCTTCTGCAGAAATCACCTCGATATCTTAAAATTTTCTCTCTCTCTCTCTACAAAAACCCTTCTGCAGAAATCACCTCGATTTCTTAAAATTTTCTCTCTCTACAAAAACCCTTCTGCAGAAATCACCTCGATTTCTTAAAATTCTCTCTCTCTCTCTAGAAATGGTTACAACCGCCATTCTCCGGTCACAAGATTGCCTCCTCCGCTTCAACAACAGCTTCCACTACGAAGCCCTTCCCTTTTCCCCCCACCCTAAACCGAACCCAAAACGGCAATCGAGGGTCTCCCGTCACCGAAAGCGAAGCCCAGATCAAACGACGTCGGTCTCTAAATCGCCGGCCAAAAACCTCGTCATGGGGCAGGTTAAGATCCTGAAGCGCGGCGAGGTATTGAGGCCGCCCACGGATTTTATTGTGGGCTCCACGGACCGGTTAGGGCCGGAGCCGGAAACGGTTCAGAAGCAGATTAGGGTTTCTGATTTGGAAAAACTCTATGCCGGCTCGGCGGTTCTTTTGGCTTCGCCGCCGCCGAGTTCGCTTCCGTTACCGGCTTTCTTCTCGAAGAATAACCGGGATACCGCGTCGAGTGATCTGCGCCGATTACTCAGACTTGATCTGAACTGATTTTATGAGCTGTTTGTTTCAGTTATTGGGATGGTTTGCTTTCTGTCAAAGTCTCTTCCTTTATTTTTTCAAGAGGAAGGGCTGACTTGGAAGCAAAGTGAAGCCTTTGAAATGAAGTTAGTAATGGTTGGTATCTTTTCTGTAGCAACAAAAGATTGTTATGTAATTTGTTGCTTTTCTAATTGAGGTAGTTTTAGCTTTGGAAGAAGAAGATTAGGGTTCTGATAAGTCCAGTATCATCGATTTATACTCGTGAAGTCTGGTAGTCTCGATATGATCAACTGTGATTGAGCAAAAATTTGGGCTGTGTTCGAGTATAGGTTAGGGTATTTTCATACTTGATGTACCTTCTGAGTTGATATTTCGAATAAATGTTTCAGCTTTAATAGAATATGTTTTTTTTTTAAACTGCTTTAATAGAATATGTTTGTTCGTCTGATTTTGTTGCTTAGTATGAGGCTTAAACTTGTACTTCATTCAGACTGAAAGGAAAATTTCCCATCCAGTTGAACACTTTGGATTGAGGATTTGGTAAGGAAAGATAAGAAAAGATTAGAGTATCTCACCAATTCACTCATTTGGATTGAATGGTTTGGAAGAGAAATGGATGAATTTTTTTATTGGCCCCGCATCCCTTCTCACCAGATCTCGTCAAAATAGCGAGAAAGAGCTCTCCTTTCTTTTATCACGTCATTTCTCACAATCCTAAGGGGAGTGTTGTGTGGGTTGCCAATTAAGTATTGGTGTAAATTTTTGAGCTTTTATGATGAGCATTTTTTTCCTCCTCTCTATTTGTTGGTGATCAGAGATGGAGGCTACCACTTGGTTCCCCGGTTGATTTACTCTTGGTTAGAACTCTGATATGGTAAAGTGGTAGAAACCACAGTAGTTTTGTGGTATCATCTAAACAAACCCAGAAGCAATCGTGGTATGAAAGTAAGTATCATCAAAACAAACCCAGAAGCAATTCAAGTGGTAAGAAAGTAAGTATCATCAAAACAAACCCAGAAGCAATTCAAGTGGTAAGAAAGTAAGTATCATCAAAACAAACCCAGAAGCAATTCAAGTGGTAAGAAAGTAAGTATCATCAAAACAAACCCAGAAGCAATTCAAGTGGTAAGAAAGTAAGTATCATCAAAACAAACCCAGAAGCAATTCAAGTGGTAAGAAAATTTGTTTCTGTTTTGTGTAATTTTCCTTCCTTTCCATATTGAACTACTGCTCATTCTGTGGCCATGTATGTTGCAAATAGCTTTGCCAGTTCTCTCCAACCCTCGTTTTGGCTGGAGTAAGTGGCCATTTTCATGTTAAATTAAATTGGAATTCATCTTTATTGTGTTGATCAATTGAAACCCTGAGTTTTACCAAAAGAAAGTGGAACCCTTGAAAGGGAGACGTATGGCTGAAAGCAGGATGGCACACAAGCAGATGATTTCGGCAACTGTAGTCTTGGAGCTCGGTTCTGGCATCTCTGTTACAGAAACTGAATATTCCTCAAGGGGACCTCGCGTTTGGTAGCATTAGCAAAACTTGTTAGGCGAACTTTTGTATGAAATATTGATTGCAGGAAAGTTTTCCCACAGCACCCTTGTTCTTTAGGGAACACTTGTATGCTGTTTTCTGACTACTCTCAGATTATTCCTTGTAGTATTATTGTGGGAGATGAGAAAAAGGGAGAGCTACAGGTTTGCAATCTCAAAACTTCTTTGGTTATTGAAATCTGAAAAAGAAATGGAAAGAAACACTTCTGGAAACACTTGTTTGGCGAACTGTTTGCTGCCTTGCATGGCACATAGTCTAGAAATGAAATTTTTTCTTAGTAGAGTACCTACTGACACACACTCTGCTTGTGGGCGTCTGTGTACATATAACTCCTTACAAAACAACAGGTTTATTTTCATTAATAGAGTACAAAAGAGTCATTTATAATGTACTCCTCCACAACATTCTTTACGTTTTGAGGTAACACCTTACTACATTGAATCACTTGGTGTCAAAGTACTCTCATCTGCATCTGGATACTTGGGAACAATTTTCTTCCAGAACCAATGCTTTTTCCAAACGAATATCATCTCTTCGATAGGGACTCCCTTGGTTTCAGGGAGGAAGACGTAGACAAATATCGTCATGATCGTAATCCAGCCAGCAAAGAAGAGGAAAATCCCAAACTTGAAAGCACAGAGAAGGGAAAGGAAGGACTGGCCTATAACGAAAGTGAAGAAGAGGTTTACAGTTACTGTGATACTCTGTCCAGCTGATCTGGTTTCTAATGGGAATATCTCACTTGGCACTGTCCAGCCCAGCGGGCCCCATGACCATCCGAAAGCTGCAACAAAGAGGCAGATTACCACCACCACTAGTGTTGAGAAGCTTTTCGAGAGCTCCTTATCACTGCTGAACTTGAGCCCCAAGATTATGGCGACTATCACCTGTTTTTGGATGGAAAGAGAAATCTGACAAGGTTAGGCTATCTTCTTAAACATTTATATGCTTGACGAAACAGTATATTTCTTGGCATCAACCATTGCAACGACTCTCTTTTCTTATCAACTACTCCCCTCTGTCCCACATTGCTGCCCCCTACGTAAAGTAGTGCAATTTTGAAATCAAAAAATAAATTACTTCTGTTTTCATATTTCTTTGCACCATATTAAAAAACTCATTAAGTACTTTAATTTGGTGGAAAAAATTTCAAAAAATGATGCACATGAGTACTTTATTTTTTTTGTTTGAAAATTGCACGTCTTTTCATAGGGGACGGGCAATTTGGGACAGAGGGAGAGTGTTGTTATGTCTTACTACTTCTGTGGTGATATGGGTTCTGTAAAGACTCTAAATTGTTCATGACTTCGTATACTGCATGGTGACACTGATAATTTTACTGAGAATCTTGTGTCCGTGTTTTTGTTGCTAGTTGAGAGCAATTTTAGAGTTACTTTTTTTTTGGTACTGGTTTTAGAGTTACTTGAGGCTGTTAAATCTTTACCTGGCATATAATCATCTGTATTCCCCCGCCAATTAGTAACGCCCTCCGACCCCACCTGTCCACTGTTGCAATAGAGACTAGTGTAGATGAAGCAAGTACAGCTCCAGTCAAGGCGGAAGCGTAGAGTGAAGCATTTCCCCCAAACCCCATACTCTGAAATAAAACCGGGGCATAGAAGAGGATCGAGTTGATGCCTGTGAGGATCTGGAACGTCGGCATGAAGATTGCCATGACTAGTTGTGGTCTGTTCCTTCTTTTGAGGATGTTTCTAAAGGGATGCTCAATCGAGTTTGCTAACTCGCTCGCGTCAATTATGTCTTGTAACTCTGCATGGACGTTATCGGTCCCCCTTATCTTTTCTAGAATTTTTCTTCCCTGATCTTTTGATCCTCGTTCGATCAAGCTGTTAGGTGTTTCTGGAACAAATATTCCTCCCAATGTCATTAAAAGAGCTGGTGCTGCAGCCAGGCCTGGTGAGAGCCTCCATCCCCAGGGTTCGAGCTTTGAAGTTCCATAGTTGATCATGTTTGCTGAGAAAATACCCATGGTGGTTGCCAACTGAAACAACATGTTCAGGCCTCCTCTGAGACGGAATGGCGCCATCTCTGATAAATACACGGGAACCGCCTTCAAAAAATAACGAAAAGATTAAGCACTTAGTTTTTAGTTAGAGGAATCAACATTATTTCATCACATACATCTAAATACTAATTTATCTGTGCACATCTGTTTTGGATTTCTACGAAAGCAAGACATTAAAACCTCGTTTCCAACCGAAAAGAAGAGCAAGATAAATATGGTAGCATCATTAGTTCGCGAGAAAGTTTGTAAGAATTGAGATGTCAACTTTCTTTTGAGGCATATAATGGTGTACTTGTTAACGGTGTACTTGTTAACTGGAGATGATTTGAGGGAGAATGTAGTCTTAAAGAAAAAAGTCATAGCTGATTCAGACAACTGGATACAGTTAAGGAAAGAAAAGAGGACTTATGCGGCCAATGTTCACCTGGTTTCCAAATCCTATGCCGATCCCAAGCATGATCCTGCCCAATATAAGCATTGCGAGGTTTGCAGCTGCAGCATTTAAAGTTGCTCCGACTATAAAGCTCATTCCACCACATAATATGCTTCCACGACGCCCGTATTTTCGTGTGATGGGGGATGCCACTAGAGATGCGACGAGACCAGCAAGATAGAGAGATGATGTGAATGCTGCCAGGCCTTGGTTGTTGTACTTGCAGTAGTTGTTTTCATGAGCATGCGTTTTGTTCTCGTAGACAGTTGGGAAGAACTTTTTAAGAAATCCATCCATCGATGTCACCCCTCCTGTTAACAAAAATTACGAAAAGCAGTATGTTATGGTGAGAAGCCTTAATAGTTGTGTGTTTTTTTTCTTTATAACTAGATGTTCGGGCTGTAAAATTGTGATCCATATGTTCCGCATCTGATGCACACACCCTTTGATCAGTTTGCAATGCAGTGTTTATACCCACTTGGCCAAATCCCTCAGGGTTTCTTAATATTTGTGTTAATGGGGTTAAATTTCTGGTAACCTCAAATTCTATGGTCTCTCCCTCTCTCATACATAGATATATACATGCACATAGGACTTCAAACGTGTTTAATATTGTCATCAGATAAACTTGTTTTTCTCTTCTTTTTTTTTTGACAGTTAGGGGTGTCCGGACGAGAGCTTACGTATGCCTTGACTATTCTCCTCTCTGGTCCGGTCAACGACAGGACATCCACACTTGGAACCGGAGGAAATTGTTAACACTTAGACGAAGTGTTTCGTGGTGGACTGTTACCAGAGTAATATGAGGGTGTGCATAATTTTATAAGTCTGTTGGATTCCTGCTAGAATTTTGATACTACATGATACCTGAAGTTTTATTGAATCTCTATTCGATGGTCTTTCGATTTTTTTTCTGCTTAGCTTGGTCTCTTTTGCATGTCAGTATTTTTGGGGTTCGAAGTACTACTACTTTTTTTTATTTTATTTTATAAATGTTTGGAAAAAATTGCAGCTCATTCTAGGATTCCCACAAAAAGAGAATACATCTTTTCGTTTTGATACTGGATGAGAGATGGATTAATAGATTAACTTTTTATTTCAATTTATTGGCTTTTTGGTTTTTTTAAATTATGGTCATAATGTATTTTAAATCTGATAGAGTGTTCGAGGAAAATGTGCAGAATGTATTTTATAATAGAATAGTGTTTGAGAGATATATGCACAATACAATCTCTAGGTCTTTTTTTATTAGGGTCCGAAAATAGAGAAAATGGAAAATGAGAAGTTAAAAAGTTCATCTCATCATACTTTTGACTTCTCTTTAATGTCAAAAATGAAAACCCATTTCACATAATGCATTTTGCAATTTTCAGCCAAACACTGAAAAATAAAAACTGTGAAAATAAAAAAAATTAGAAAAGTGGTTGCCAAGCGCAAACAGGCTGTTCATTTTGTTGTCTTGGTTATCTACTGTTGGATCCATTAAGCTCAATATATTCTCCGTTTGACCGGGTATCTATTTTTTTAATCTCTTTTTAAATGTTTACTCTTGTTTCTAGGTTTACCGTCCACTAGTATGGTTTTTTGATTTGGTACAGTGAGATTAAGCGGGAATGCATTGACTTTAAAATATTGTTACAAAATTCAAAACCGATTTTTGTTAGAGAAGTGATATTGGCACTCTCTCTTTTTATCTTTATTAGGTAAAGTTGCTAAAATGCCCTTGTTTTCTACTAATAATATAATTTTCAAATATAAACAAAAAAGAGAGTGTCAACAAAGATAAATGGGAGTGTCAATATCACTTTTTTTTTAATATTGCGAAATTCCTTTTTAGAAGCAAGTGGGTCACCTGTGGGACCATTGTCCTAAGTTTACATAGTGTAAAACACTTTGTTCATTCGCATATGTTGGTCTATATATATATATATCCATGTTATTTTTTATTACTTTATTATAAACTAATTAGGCAAACTTATTTTTTATCACAATATATCAATTTAAAAAAAGCCAACTTAAACCAGTAGTAATTAAGGCTTCTTTACTGCCTCTAGTATCAGCTATGCACCATTATGGAAATGGAACTCATTGCTTGTATTTGCCCAAAGCAGAAAAAGACAGCATTTCTGTATTTGACCAGCAAGGTGAATGAAAACAAACCTGAAATTCCAATGTCATAGCCGAAGATGGATCCACCAATGGCAGCAACAATGCAAGAAATGATCACATAAGAGGTAACTTTCCCTTGGTATTGCTCTGCTCTCTCCTTAGACACTCCTGTTGGAGCTAAAGATCCTCCTGCCATCTTCTACCTCCCTTCCTCCCTCACAGATTTTGCCAAAACGAGAGAGAGAGAGTTCTGTTACTCTGTAGACTAATCTTCTTTCCTCTATCTGGCTGTATACCTAAAGGTTTAGTCGACTTAAAAAGCAGCCATCGCCAACGAATTTTTTTAAAAATTACATGAACTGGAGTGATTATCTTGGGGAATTTAACTAGAATTAAAATTTTTGTAGGGTTTCGGGTAGCCTTGCTGTCTCTCTCTGGAGCCTGCAGTTTTCGCGGGTCAACTTGACTTATTTCTTGTTCTTTAATGATGGTGGGTTTGATTTTTGTAAATGCACTTGGGCAATTATAGTTCTTTATTAGTGCTGGTGGGTTTAATTTGGTTAAGTTCAAATGGGCAATTCTAGTTCTTTCCTAATTGTGCGTTTGATTGTTTTAGTGCACTTGGCCAACTTGTTCTAGGGAAGGGGGTGTTTAGCATTGCTTACTATTGGCTTTTCTTCTAAACTATATATAGTTGAAGCTTGTAAGATATCATAACTAGTCGATATGATAGAGTTTTCAATGATCGTTAACTGGTCGATATGACAGAGTTGTCAATGATCGTTACGCTGTCATTTTTGTTGGTTCTTTTCCCCCACTTGTATTTCCCGGCTGTGTTTTTGATGGTCTGAGAGAGATAATAAACAGCCACAATTTTGAATCTTTGATGTAAGGTTCTGAATTTAAGATTGGTAGCTTTTTTTTGTCATTAAATACGCTCATTCTGTGGCCATGTATGTTACAAAAAAACTTTGCCAGTTCTATCCATCCCCTTATTTTGGCTGCAGTAGTAAGAGGGCATTTCGTGTTAAAGAGGAATTGATCTTTATTGTTTTGATCAGTTCAATAGAAATCTCGAGTTTTACCAAAGAAAGTGAAACCCTTGATAGATGTAGGCCTGAAAGCACGATGGCTTAACCAGGGAATTTCGGAAACTGTAGTCTTGAGCTCGGCTTTGGCAAACTGTTATATGAAGCATTGATTGTGGGAAAGTTTTCCGCAACACCCATGTTTTTGCAGGAAACAATTTGTGGCAAAGGTCAATATATTTGTAGTTGACAAACTCAAAACTTTGACTTGACAAAGTCAAAACTTTGACCACCCTATCAGAAGAAGACAAGTGGCATCTAGACATTAGCGCGAGTCCGAATAAGGTGAGTAGCACGAGAGAGCAACTTTAGCGTGAGTCCGAACATGACAGATAGCACGAGTCCGAATAGGATAGATAGCGCAAAAGATCAACCCAGACATTTGTGTCTATTCAAGTTGAGAGGCAGGACTTGAGGGGCCCTCAAGGGCTCGGTTCGTGGTATTGGCATGGCTGAACAAGCTATGACCTTGCCCACACGGGAATGGAGGGGGATTTAGTGGCTCGGTGGATTGAGGAGAAGGGATCGTTGCAGGAGGGGGTCGCGAGAACATCGCGAGACCACACTCCCCCGGTCGTACAGTACGGAAGGGACACACGTCGAGTATTTACTAGGCCACTTGGCGCCTGAGTACTAGCCCAAGATGTCTATATATACAAGGCACCCCTCTCACAATATTCAGAGCTTGAGAGACAGATTTCTAGAGAGTCCATCTCCTCTAGAGAGAGAAAGTCTCAAAGTGAGGGTATCGCACAAGAGATAACCTAGAGAGATTCTGCCTGGGTCTCTTCCCTACTGTTTGCCTTCTCCTTCAACCCACCAAATCAATCCTCCATCCTCTCATTCTAAATACTAACCATCCTCACCTCTCCAACTCACTCTATTCTCTTTGAATATTGACTCAACAACGAACTTCACTTACAAACTTGAAATCTGTTCTCTGACTAATCAAAGATTAAATCGTCGTAGAATAATAGGCGATGAAAAAGGGGAGCTACTGGTTTGCAGTCTCAAAACTTCAACTTCATTGATTATAGAAATTTGAAAAAGAAATGGACAGAAACATTTATGGAAAACTTGTCTGCAAACTGTTGCTGCCTTGCATGGCGCATAAATAACTCCTAATGAAAGACATTCTTATTTTTCCATAATAAGTACAGTAGAGTCATCTATTATGTAGTCCACAACTTTCTTTACGTTTTGAGGTTATCACCTCTTGACTGGTAGCTCCGACGATGACCATGTCATTAACTTAAACTGTTTTACCTTACTCCATTGAATCATTTTGTGTAACAGTAGTCTCATCTGCGTCTGGATAATTAGGAACAATTTTCTTCCAGAACCAATGCTTTCTCCAAACGAATATCATCTCTTCGATAGGGACTCCCTTTGTTTCAGGTAGGAAGACGTAGACAAATATCGTCATGACTGTAATCCAGCCAGCAAAGAAGAGGAAAATCCCAAACTTGAAAGCACAGAGGAGGGAAAGGAAAGACTGGCCTATAACGAAGGTGAAGAAGAGGTTTACAGCTACTGTGATACTCTGTCCAGCTGATCTGGTTTCTAATGGGAATATCTCACTTGGCACTGTCCAGCCAAGTGGGCCCCATGACCATCCGAAACCTGCAACAAAGAGGCAGATTACCAACACCACTATTGCCGAAAAGCTTTTCGAGAGCTCGCTTTCACTGCTGAACTTGACCCCCAAGATTATGGCAACTGTCACCTGTTTCACATGCAAAGAGTAATCTCATAAGGTTAGGCTATCTTCTGTAAACATTTATATATACTTGACAAAGCAATATGTTTCTTGGTATGAACCACTGCAACAACTGTCATCAGCTTTTCTTATCAGCTAAGTGTTATTATGTCTTTGTTGGTACTTACTGTGGTGATACAGGTTCTGTAAAGAGTCACAACTTCATATAATGCCTGGTGACTCTCAAAATGTTCCCGAGAATCTTGTGTCCATGTTTTTGTTACTAGTTGAGAGCAATTTTAGCATTACTCAAGGCTGTTAAATCTTTACCTGGCATACAATCATTTGTATTCCCCCGCCAATTAGTAACGCTCTCCGACCCCACCTGTCAACCGTTACAATAGAGACTACCGTAGATGAAGCAAGAACGGCTCCGGTTAAGGCGGAAGAGTAGAGTGAAGCATTTCGCCCAAACCCCATACTCTGAAATAAAACCGGGGCATAGAAGAGGATTGAATTGATGCCTGTGAGGATCTGAAATGTCGGCATGAAGATTGCCATGACTAGTTGTGGCCTGTTCTTTTTTTCGAGGATGTTTCTAAAGGGATGCTCGATCGAGTTTGCTAACTCGCTTGCATCAATTATGTCCTGTAACTCTGCATGGACGTTATCGGTTCCTCTTATCTTTTCTAGAACTTTTCTTCCCTTTTCCTTTGATCCTCGTTCAATTAAGCTGTTAGGTGTCTCTGGAACAAATATTCCTCCCACTGTCATTAAAAGAGCTGGTGCTGCAGCCAGGCCTAGGGAGAGTCTCCATCCCCACGGTTCAAGCTTTGAAGTTCCGTAGTTAATCATGTTTGCTGAGAAGATACCCAGGGTTGTTGCCAACTGAAACATCATGTTCAGGCCTCCTCTGAGACGGAATGGCGCCATCTCTGACAAATATAAGGGAACCGCCTTCAAAAAGTAGTTGTAAAGATTAAGCACTGAGTTTGTAGTTTGAGAAATCAAAATTGTTTCATCACATACATCTAGTTTATCGGCAATCATCAGGTCTTGGATTCATACAAAAGGATGACATTATAAGCATGCTCTTCTTTTGAGCATGGCTTCAGTAAGTTGTTAGGGATATCATACAAGAAAAGCCCAACGGAAAAGATAGATCAACTTAAATCTGGAATAATTATTAGTTGTTTGGTTCGCGAGAAAGTTCGTAGAAGTTAAGTTGTCAACTTTCTTGTCATGTATAATTGTGCACTTGTTTACAGGAAATAATTTGAGGGAGAATGTTTACTTCAAGAAAACAGTCACAGTTGAACCCTTCAGGAAAACAAAGAGCATTTATGCACTTATACGGGGGAAATTAGAGTTTAGTAATTCCACATGTTGCCAATGTTCACCTGGTTTCCAAATCCTATGCCGAACCCAAGCATGATCCTACCCAATATAAGCATTGCGAGGTTTGCAGCTGAAGCATTTAAAGTTGCTCCTATTATAAAACTCATTCCACCACATATTATGCTTATACAACGCCCGTATTTTCGGGTAACGGGGGATGCCACTAGAGATGCGACAAGCCCGGCAAGATAGAGAGAAGATGTGAATGCTGCTAGGCCTTGGTTGTTGTACTTGCAGTAGTTGTTTTCATGAGCAAGCTTTTGATTCTTTAAGACGGTTGGGAAGAACTTTTGAAGAAATCCATCCATTGATGTCACCCCTCCTGTTGATAAAAATTACAGGAAGCAGTATTTTTGGTCAGATCACAAGAAAAGAAAGTATGTTTGGTGATAGCATGATAGGTCTTAGTATTTGTGTTAAATGTTAACGGAGTTGAGTTTCTAGTTACCACAAATTCTATGGTTGGTGTCTGCTCTCTCTCTCTCTCTCTCTCACACACACACACACACACACACATGTGACTGCACACATGCTCAGTATGGTCGTTCGATTAAGTTGATCATACTTGATGAAGTATTTTCGTGGACTCTTGGTAGAGTAATATGAGTTGTGCAGAATTAGATGAGTCTGTGTAGATTTCCGCTAGTATTGTGATATCTGATACCTAAATGTTTCTCTAGATCTAAGTTCTACGCTTTTCTATTTCGCTTAGCCCAGTCTCTTTTGCAGGTAACTTTTGGGTTTTGCGGGTTTGAACAATTTCTTCTTGTGTTCATCTTTGGCGAAGTTTGCAGCTTATTCCAGAATTCACTCAAAAGTGAATACATGGAGCTATTCAAGACGATCTGTTTGAGTTTTATTGGTGCAACTGTTATGCAGTTCAAATTCAAGCAGTCAAAGAGTTTCACCAGGTATCTATTGTTGAATCTCTTTTCTCACGTTTTTCTTTTTTTTGGGTTTGCTATCTCAATACTTTATTTTGTTTGTAGTACGGAGATTCGTTAAACCAAAGAGGGAATATAAACTTGCTCAATATTCTCTGTTTCACCAGGTATATGTTGTTGAATCTCCTTTTTACCTTTAGCTTGTTTTGGGGTTTGTTATCTGAGTTCTTTCTTTTGTTGGTGAGTGAGATTTATTAAACCAAATAGAGAACACAAGTATCATGGAAACAGAACTACTTATTTGTAAACTACCTTGGCCTGTTAAGGGGGCCGAGCTTGAGCTTTGAGTTTTAGGCTTGTTTCATTAAACAAGCGGAGCTCAAACCCTATAAAGCTCAGCATAGCTCGGCTCGTTTGCACCCTTATTTGTATTCTCAGTGTATTGTAATGAATATTGCCCAAAGGAGAAAAGAGAACATTTCTGTATTTGACGAGGAAGTTGAAATGAAAACAACCTGAAATTCCGATGTCGTAGCCGAAGATGGATCCACCAATGGCAGCAACTATGCAAGAAATGATCACATAAGAGGTAACTCTCCCTTGGTATTGCTCTGCTCTCTCCTTAGACACTCCTGTTGGAGCTAAAGATCCTCCTGCCATCTTCTACCTCCCTTCCTTCCTCACAAACTTTGCCACACAGAGAGAGAGAGAGAGAGAGAGAGTTCTCTTGAACTGGAAATGAATCTTCCCTCTATCTAGCTAGCTGTATGTCCGAAAGGGAAGTTAGTTGACTTAAATGCTTAGAATGATCTGAACTGTAAGTGATTATCTTGGGGAGTATGCCTGCTCTCTCTCAAGTAATTATTCCGTGGTGGCGGTGCCCCAACTTTTGTTTACCACATATTTTTGTGGTGTCCATATATTTGATACTATACCCCACAAAAATGCATATAATAAAAAATAAAGGTGTTGGGGCGTCACGTGCTTCAAGACCATGGAATCATTTCTTTTCCTCTCTCTCATTGGAGCCTGAAGTTGTGGGCCGGTGAACGTAACTTATGCATAGTAGGCAAGTTGTTTTAGGAAGGGGGTGTTTGGCACTTCTTACTATTGGTAGGGCTGCAACGAACAGATTGAGCAGCTTGTTAGGACTTGACTCGACTTGTTTAGTAATTAAGCGGAGCTCGAGCTTAAGTTTTAGGCTCGTTTGCTAGACAAGCCGAGCTCAACACTTCAAAGCTCAGCTCAGCTCAAATAGGCACCGCTTAGCTTGTTTACGACAGAGCCGAGCTCGAGTTCGAGTTTTTTGCTCGTTTAATAAATGAGCCAAGCTCGGCTCGGCTCGTTTACAACCGAGCCGAGCTCGAGTTTGGGTTTTTTGCTTGACCGAGCCGAGCTCGAACACGGCAAAGCTCAGGTCATTTGCACTCCTAACTATTGGCTTTGTATTGTAAACTAATGCAGTGGTAAGATAAAGATTATCACAAATAGTCTTCCCTTCAAGTCTTCCCTTCATTTATTTGGCGGAGAATTTTCAATGATTGTGACGCTCTCCTTTTTGTTGTTTCTTTTCCCCCCACTTGTATTTTCGCGGCTGTGTTTTTCATGGCTCGATGCGTTTGTCCGTACCAAATGTTCAAGTCTCTGAAGACTTATTGTATAATCACACGGTCACCAAAATATGGTCGCCAAAGTATTAGGGTCATTTTAAGAGCTCATTTTCAACTCTTTGTTGTAAAGATGCCAGCAAACAAATTTAATCGCTTTTACCAAAATCTATGATATAAAATGGGATTTAGTGTGATTCCGGTGAGATCCAATGTAGATTTAACTTTCAATTCACTAGTGGGATAAGGACGGTCCGGGGGGACCACTGCGGCCCCTCTCTTCTCGAGAATCCATACATTCCTAATTCCTTATCAGTGAATGGACAATTATCTCTCAAACACACAGGTTTAGGTTTGGCCCTACCCAAATGCCTATGCCTATAACGGCTAACTGCCCTTTTTTTTTTTTTTTTTTTGTCATTCGTCATTCCTAATCTATGATTACATGGGGGGAGGGGGGAATGAGACTCGATCCCGGGATGCAATGTGGGACATCCAAGAGCTCTACCGCATGAGCTAGCCACCACTTGCGGCTAACTGCCCTTCACCACAGATATAATTGATCCACGTTAGAGCGCTGAACTATTTTGACCCTACTCGTTCGGATGGGTATTCGCCCCAAAGTGTTCCCGGACTGCATGCATGCACCCATAAGTATACTCCGTGCAACATTGAAAATTTCTTTGAGAGGAATCAGCAAAGTAAAGAAAAACGCGTCAACAAACATTGTTCCATATAGCAGAGGCGGCTCTAAGAAGAGTCGAGGGTGGTCACTCAAACACCCTTAAAAAAATAATTTTTTTAGAAATACATGTAAAAATTTATTTATTTTTTAATTTTTGTCATTTTGAACACCCTAACCAAAATATTTGAACACTCTACCCAAATTGTTTGAACACATTACCCAAAAATTTTGAACACCCAATTCTAATGACGGAATTCACCATGCACTATTTGATACTCCATTAGAGAATAGTATAAATTGGATATTTGAGAATTTGGGTGTTTCTTTGTCTCTACACATTTAACTCAAAGAGATAAGAACACTTTTAACTATCTCTCTTTAATCTATTTATACTTATTCCAAGTGATTACTCATTACATTATAAAATATAGATCAATAATTTAATATACGCGCGCTATCTTTGTTTGTGAAACACTTTAATATACTCCCTCCGTCCCTTTTTAAGTGATCCACTTGGGAAACGTGTATTTTTGCGGACGTTTAAAAATGTACTTTCGCATATCGTTTTTAAATTTTTTTTGCACCAAATTAAAGTACTCAATGAGCACTTTAATTTGGTATAAAACAAATTAAAAAGTTATATAGAGAAATATGTTTTTAGGGGTTTGAAATTGCACGTATTCCCGTATGGATCACTTAAAAAGGGACGGAGGGAGTATATGCACAGAGGGTATATAGACACAATAGATTTGGATTATTACATAGGACATTCATAGGTTTGATTCTTTTTTAATTTTTGTTTGGTAGTTGGAACAATGGACAAGTTTGTGATAAGAAAATCAAGAATGGTGCAAGAGTCATTTCCTATTGAAACTTTTTTGATGATAGCAACCCCTAAAACTCGTCGAAGCGAAGCCGTATTGACTTGGAATTGTTGTTTTTTCGGTAGCATTGTTGTATTAGTAGAATTTTTATTTTTATTTATTTATGTACAGTTATGATTTCTAGAGGACATTGGCTTTGCCCGGTTTATGCGTATGGTGAGGTGTAAATAGACCCTGGGATTAGTGCGCGCAGGATAGTCCAGACCACCCAGTTATATAAAAAATGATTTCTAGAGGACCGTAGTAGAATTTCTGAAAACCCTCAAGAGAATTCGTGGAGCCGCCACTAGTGCAAAAGACTCGTGGATCAAAAAAAAAAAACAGTACAATGGACACGCCGGTCCTTCCGGGGTAACATCTTGAGCAATCAACCTTAACTTCCAAAGAAAAAAAGGTCAGGACCACAATACAGGACCCCAAAAGCCAAGTCTATGGTCTCTGTCTTCAAGTTAAAACTTCTCTTCTCCTCCATCCACGACATGTTTAGTATCCACAAGTACTTGAAAGGTATAGATGTATGTAAAACAAACTTCCTACTGTAAATTCAAATCTAGCACTAATACAAGTTGAAAAATTATGTTCTTCCCAACTGCCGTGTAGTATGAGTTTGTGGTAACAAGGTTTTGATTTAACAAACAAACAAAAAAAAGTTGGACGCACAAACATCATTTTTGCCATCCTTTTTAAATTTCTTGCACGAAGGTGTTAAATGTGTTATGCTCTCACAACTATCGTGTCACACAATTTTTGCAATAATAATATCCAATGCAGGACTCATAAATTGAATGGTTTGGATTAACCGTTGTAAGCCTACAAAAGATCCACGAAGGCCTAAAATTGAATGGGACTGGATGGATCAGGACTAGAGAGTAACCTTTCCCTATCGAATGACACCATTTTCTCATACCCTTCCTTATGTGTGTGAAATGCGGTTTAAAAAGATCAATCCCTAGTCTATTCTCTCCCTGTCAATAAATGCAAGTGGAAGAGGGTGGGATGGAAACCAAACAGGTCATGGCCCAACTCAAGTCTCCGTCTTTTCACAACAAAATTGCTCAATTTAGATTCCTTCCCCTTTACACATGAGTGGCGAGGTGTAAATAGACCCTGGGATTAGTGCGCGCAGGATAGTCCGGACCACCCAATTATATAAAAAAATGATTTCTAAAGGATCGTAGTAGAATTTCTGAACACCCTCAAGAGAATTCCTAGAGCCGCCATTGCGATATAGTAAATTTCAGGTAAGTGTTTCACGTGGTGGTTGCTCTCTTCTACCCTTCCCAATCGAGCAAAAATGAATATTTTAATCTAAGATATGGTCTTAATATATACTCCCTCCATCCGTCTATATTTGTCCATTTTCACTATTTCACACCTCGTAAAAAATCGTACATTGTTTTTAATATGAATCTCTAAAAATATTCAATATGGATCTTGTTTGATAGATCTCAATTAGCTCTATTATATGAAATTTTCAAAATCATGAAACTCATTATAAATTGAACGATATGGACAATTTAAAACATGACACGAATGCCGAAAATGGACAAACAAAGACGGACGGAGGGAGTATTTTATCTATAAATTATAATAGTGTCGTCGTCACGAGTCACAACAAGAAGGTTTAATATTAGTTGGTCTGTCATCATCATTTAAGTATGGGAAATGTTAGGTACACACAAACAAATTACCCACAAATTACCCAAACACACACACAAGTGTGTGGCCACACACTTGTGTGTGTGTTTGTATAGTTTGTGGGTAACTTTTGTGTGTATGTAGTGTTGCTCTTTAAATATTGTTCTCGTTTTCTTTGTTTCTTGTTTTTCCTGTTTTGACTAGCAACCGCAAAATTTGGATATACGTATAGATATATCTTGTTTGAATAAATCAAGATTTCGTTATCTTTATAATAAAAGGGTGTTCCCCCCACCCCCAAACTTTCTGGACACAATTTCTAAGAATTTTTCGGTCTACCTTTAAAAAGGGTATTTGCTTAGTGGATGGTGAGATTGATCTCTTAGGATTAATCGAGATACTCGAGGTGCACATAAGCTGACCTGAACATCTAGTTACTAAAAAAAACAAAGAATTTTTGTGGTTAAAGAAGTTTTCCATTTGAAATCAACTTTAGCATGCACACACAATCTATATCTAATATAATAAAACAACTCAGTTTCCAATTCTCACCAATGTTTCCAATTTCAGAGCTGTGTGTGTGTGTGTGTGTGTTATATTCCAATTTTGAAATCAAAATCTCACCTTGAACGATGGTGCAAGAACATAAATGCATGTACAGGAAAAGTAACACATGAAATAATTGATGTGAGGCCAGCGGACTCATATTCTAGCAAAGCATGCTCTGGACTTTTTTGTACCTCACCCGGACAGCGGTGATGGATTTCCTCATCAGCCTTCCAGTATTATTACTGTTGTTTAGATCTTGTTTTTGCTTAGTGATGTTGTCTAGTAGTGTTGTATTGTTGCTCTATTGTTGTAGTGTTTTTTTGAACAACAAAAATTTTATTAATCTTTGAAAACGAATTACAAAGATTAAAGAGATCCAAGAACAAGGCCTTAAGATGAAAGAAGGGAAGATCCACAAAGAATACTCCCCTCACACCAAAAGACACATGCATCTAGGAACCAAAGGGAAAACACAACCTAAAGCTGGCAAGAAGCCAACCAAAACCCCCCAACAAGAAATCATTCCCGAAAAAATACAATAAATCCAACGCCCAAAAAAAAAACCAACTGAAACGCCTCAAACAGGCCACCAACAGCAATCTCAGCTTGCAACAGAAAAACCACTTATGATCTCTTCATCATCCCCCAAATAATCTTCACCCAAGATTTTGTTGATTGACCGAGAAGCCTGAGCCGAATTAAGATGAATCATGTTAATGCTATCAATAGAAACAGATAATGCAGCAGCAACTATAGCAGATCTGAACACAACACATTTTTTTTGTTTTCGATGACCCTTCTTCTTAGCTTTGGGAAATCCCAACCTATTCCCAATCTATTGTTGTAGTGTTGCTCCTTGTTACTCTTATGCTTGTACTTGGCTTTAATCTAATGAATTTCTTCTTATTTCTCAAAAAAAAAAAAAAAAATTGATGTGAAAAATAACAGTTGACTAAAACCCGATTATTGCAAACCCTACTCCACAATGGACATCAATCCTAAGACGCACACACATCTAAGTTGTGCTTAATATGTTCTAAGAATCAGTACTCCAAAGTTTTCACAACTAAAAGTCCAACAATATTATGGAGTATCTGTTTTGTTTTCTTTCTTCCTCTTTTTGTGTTTTGAGAAAGAAAGTGTAGAGTTTGAGTTTACGCAAGGTTGTTCATTTTCTCAATAAAATAAGGTAACCGGAAATTATTACATAAAAAGTGCTTAGCATCACTAGTGGTATACTTGAACACAAAAACACTCAAAGATAAGTATTTTGATACACAAAAGAGGCTCACAATGGTATTTGGATAAATACTCAAAGTTAACAACATTTGTTACAAATACTCAACTTTTGGCATTTGGATACTCAAAACTACCAATCTTTCTCAATAACCAAACCTCAATAACCAAATTTTGGGGACCACACCCTATCAAAAGTAACAACATTCTCTCTCCATTTTTCAAATACTTAATTCAAAACTCAATTTTTTTTGCACTTTCTCTCAAAAATTGAAATTATCAATTTTTAAAATTATCAATTTTTTTGCGAGGGTTGATATTAAAAAAACAGAGAATGAATAGCAGGTCCTTCATCTTACTTCGGAAAGGACCCTATGATAGGATATAGATGGAAAGGGAAAAAAAATACATCAATAACATAAACTATACTAACCTCGAGGAAATTCAGAACTATCAAAGCAAAATAATTAAGGGTCCAAAGGAAATTATCAATTTTTAATCTTTACCAAAATATGTTCAAGATTGATCTCATTTTAAACGTATTGTGAATATCTTTTAAATTGTACTAATATTATAAAAAATATATATGTACAAATTTAAAGTTGTGCCCATTTTATGAATAAAAATAGAGTGAATAGTATTTTTTTTTATTATGGACACAAATGAACCATTGTAGAATGGTAGATACTCAAACTTATAAACCCATTAAATATACTCAAAATGTGATGTGGCAATATTTGAGTATCCATATTTGAGTATACCACTAGTGATGCTCTTACTGTTTCCCAACAAATTATTTTCAATATGAAATCAACTTTACTACGCACGCAATTTACACACACAAATATAAAAAGATTGAGTGTATCTTTTATGGGTCTCATTCATACGCAAAAGATATATGTCATGTGTACACTGAAGTGTGAACACCGAATATTCCGCATGGAATTCGATTGCCCTTTTCTTGGATGGCTAGAAATTTTCTTAAATGATATGAAGGATTCAATTGATCATTAGGACTTAAAATGCACCATTGATTGAGACTTAAAGCAGGATTTGATTGGGCAATCAAATACACAATTTACTTAATTAGGAATACAAGAGAAGGGGGGTACCTGAGCTGAGATCCCAACGTCATTGCCAAAAAGAGATCCACAAATAGCGCCAAAAACACAGGTATTCAACAAGAGAGGGGTGATTATCCATTAATGGTGCTATGTTCAGCTCTCCTCTTAGCCATGCCGGCTGAAGCAAATTACCCACCTGACATTTTCACTCAATCTCTCTGTCTCTCTCTCCTCCTTCCCCTTTCTTGAGGTAGAAGAGAGAGAGAGAACCTTAAAAGCCTTTAGACATATCGATACTTCTCGCCCGGGTCCCTTTAATCTTTGTGTTTTTCATTCAACGATTAATTGCTAAAACTAAAGCTTTTTCGCGTGTTAAATATGCCACAAATCTTGAAGTAAGTTACGTGCCACGTGGTGCCCACCGCATTGTATCACTTTAAATTCATGTGGGGTGTATATATTCAGTCATGATCCCTATGAGAATATATGGTGGGGTGTATATATATATTCAGTCATGATCCCTGCGTGAATATATGGTGTGAAAAGATTGGCGGACCACGTGGGAGATGCATGCAAACAACCTTCAGAAATAAAAGTCCAGTCCTAACGTGAATATATCGACACTTCTCGCCTGGGTCCCTTTAATCTCACATGAATATATAATGGTAAAAAAAGGTTTGGAAGACCACAGCCGCGTTGCCATCGGAGCATCTGATAATATCTTCAAGAACTTGTGGAAACTTCAAAAAGACCATTATGCCCTTATACTCCCTCCGTCCCCAAATTTTAGTCCCTCGTCCTATTCTAACCGGATAAAAAACTAGCTATAACTTTAAATCGGTAATGAACTAGATATTCAATATGGATCTTGTTTTATAGATCTCAATTAGTTCTATAAAACAATGTTTTCGAAATCATGTAAAACAATATAAATTACGAGATATAATCAATTGAAAAGTGGCACGAACTCCCAAAATGGACAAATAAATGGGGACGGAGGGAGTATATAATGAGATAGGCCATTTGAGATCTGCGTCAGTAGATTTTTTTTTTTTTGAAAGACTACTCCATTAGGCATTGCCATCCAAAAATGATACGTTTACAACAAAGGTTTCCAAACCGGCTCCAACTGGTGACGTGGTAGTGGGACCCACACCTGGGTCCCACTCATTTAACCCAGCAAAAAAAAAAACTGAATTTTTTTGAAAACCCAGATCGCCCTCCCCATTTCGTCCGACCAAATACGCGAGAGGGAGAGAGAGGGCGCCACCACCCCAACCGGCGACCACCACCACCACCGGCGACGCCGTTTATCTCACCTCCTCTCCACCGCCGTCCGCCTTCTCTCCACCGCCGATGACCCACCGAGAAAGCTTCGATACAGACGATTGGAACCAACTTCTGTGTTTTAGATCGTCTGTTCGTTCCATGTCTTCTGTCTTGGTAGAGTAGAATTAGTATTGATTCCAAGAATAACCAGGAGATTGATATGATGAATTGAGGATAGAGAAGAATAGTGATATGAGACAAGATGCTTGTAGGTATAATAATCGCATCATCCTGTACAATTTTGCTCCATGTCCTTGCCCACATAACGTTTCAAGTGCTCCACTTTGGCCGATTTAAAACACAGAAGACATGGAACATTTACTTTTTATCGAATCTTTCTCGGTGGGTCGCCGGCGGTGGAGAGAAGGCGGACGGCGGTGGAGAGGAGGTGAGATAAACGGCGTCGCCGGTGGTGGTGGTGGTCGCCGGTTGGGGTGGTGGCGCCCTCTCTCTCCCTCTCGCGTATTTGGTCGGACGAAATGGGGAGGGCGATCTGGGTTTTCAAAAAAATTCAGTTTTTTTTTTTTGCTGGGTTAAATGAGTGGGACCCAGGCGTGGGTCCCACTGCCACGTCACCAGTTGGAGCCGGTTTGGAAACCTTTGTTGTAAACGTATCATTTTTGCCATCCATCTTCAAATGAGGTGACCGAATGGGACGGCATTAATTAATTTTTGAAATTTAGTATCACATTGGGCATCCTTATCAGGAGTACCAAATTTTACACCAAATTTAACTTTAAAAACACCTTTTACAAATTTAGCAAATGACTATCCAAAAATTCTCAAAAATCAGACTCTCTATCCAAACTTAATATATTAAACTATTCCCCTCAAATCTTTAAAAAAAAAAAAAAAATTCCCCTAAAATATTAACTCCCCAGGGAGGGAAGAGTAGTTTGTGTCAGTGGAAGTACAAAAGTTGTGGCGTAAAGTACAAAAATTTTCCCCTTTATCCGGAAACCGCACGGTAGAAATTAATAAAGAAAAGAAAGTGTGTGTGAACAGTGCATTAACAAAAATGTGGTGTTACTGTAGCAAAGCTACAAGTTTAACAAATTTCCAAAAGATTTGTTAAGCCTGATTTTGGAGGATTTTGCTACATTTCACTCATCAAATTTAGCTTTGAGGGAATTTGATGCTCTTGATGGAGATGTTCTAACAATAGTAAGAAGCACCCGCGTTTAGTTAACATTTAATAATTAAAGTTTTGTGAGACCTGCAATATAAATTTGAAATAAAATATTACGTTTTCTATAATATTAGTAATCCGCACAATCTAATCTCATAGTTGAAATGAAATACGTAACTGATAATGGACGTAATCGACATTGATTATAAAGAAGATTTAAAGTACTAAAACATGATTATAACGACGCAACCGACATTGATTATAAAGAAGATGATTCTGATAATTAGAAGTTAACATTGCGATATTGATGCCAATAAAGTTCACATGAAAGTATGTTAGGCGATCGGCGCGGGCTGTTTGAGATTACATCAATTATTTTTTTACTTTATATGGAAAAACAATTACGTAATTTTTCTTATTAAATTAGGTGGACCGGTTGAAAATTGAAGCATCTAGAATATTCCTCAGATTTATACGAGTAAAAATAAAAGGACTATAAAGGTCACCAATATATACCAGTCGAGGGAATTGACCTTATTCACCAAATAAACAAATTAGTGATAATTTTTTAAGAAAACCGAACATCCAATATTGCATTTAATTAATTTTGACCGGCATTGAGCTCGATCATCGCTAGCTAGTAATGTTTTGATGGGAGAATTGTACAAGATTCACTGAGATAAATAAAATATACTACAAAAGAAAAGAAATATACTAATAAGATATCATTTTCTACTTTCTCCTAGTAAACTCCTCTAAGAATTCTTAATGCAAACGCACCAGGGGGCAGAGGTGGTAGCCTAGCGGCTCACGGCTCACTCCGACATGGTTTGGGTGGTCAGGAGGTAAAAGTTTCGATTCATGTTCATGATGACGCCCTCTCGAACTTGGTCATCATGCGAAACCTAGCTGTGGTTCACTAGTCGTTAGTGGGGTGATAGTTTTAATTTATTTATTATTTTTATAACCAAGTGTACAAGCCAGAATTCGCGCACCTCAACTAATTCTGGGAGACCAATCCTACCGTCTACTAGCGGAGACTCCATTTAAAGTCAGAGCAATAGTGGGGCGATAGTTGATATGTTGATATGGCTCTTTGGTCATTCTGAGGAACACCGCGGGTCTAGAGTGGCTATGGTCACACTCAGGGGAGGGTTGCTATGTCCGGTCGGCTCCTCCTCTGCCCTTTTTGAAGATAAAAAATAAAATAATAAAAAAAAAAGACCCAAGAAGAGAACAATAAGACAGGGTACAACTGATCTCCTAAATAGTCCATCTGCCATAATATTTTTTGTGGTTCGAGAATAGACTCACATTCATGATCCAAACCGTTAATAGCAAACATCTCAAAAAAGAACATTAACGAAAAAATCAACTTAAGTGCACATCTCTTGATATTTTGAATGACTTGTACGAAATAGACAGTAAATACGGTTTTTACTTTAAACTTTAAAAAAAAATGTTTGTTCAATAAATATAGCAACAGTTATGAGATATACCCAAAAAAAAAAAAAAAAATCGACGAAACTCGGATAAATTAAACGGAACTCGGCTAGATTATACAAAAAAAATTGACGAAACTCGGAGATGTGCCTGCACGAGTACGGCACGACACGACACGATTAAGAAACGGCATGGCACAGTTTAGTAAACGGGCCAACATGGCACGACACGAAGCACGGTTGACACAAAATTAAATGGGTCATGCAGGTACGGCACGACACGGCCCGTTTGACACCTCTAAGTTTGTGTGTTGTTAATGATTGTGTTCTGCTCCTTAGGCCATAAAACAATTAGTGACAGGTTATTTTCGTATTGGCCTTCGCCCGTCGCCGACGTTTCTTCTATGTTACGGCGATAGTATAGTTGTACTGTCCATTATTAACAAATTTTCTCTCTATTCCGCCAAAAAAAAGTCATGACAAGGTCTCAGATGACAACGCAATAGAACAGAATCTAGCTATTTTACTACTTCAACTAATCACAAGGAAGGTGGTGAAATCCGGACATGGGTTGCCGTTGTGCAGTCTATGCACAGCAGGTGTTGCACATCATTTGAGTCGTTCGTTGCTTGGATGGACGGTCTAGATTTTACCTTGGCACCTTTGCATCCGAATTGTTCGTTGTCGTGCGTGCAAGATGAAATCTAGACCGTACATCCGAGCAACGGACGGCCCGAATGATGCACACCACCTACTATGCATGGGCTGCGTACAGCAACCACCCCAAATCAATGAAATCCACATACCTTTAAGCTATTGCTGAACGAAACTGTAAACATTTCCACAACTAGTAGATCAAAATGAGAGAAAAAGAGGGGGGCAAGAAATAGACGAGGATGCAAGTGGTGGCTAGTTCACGCGGTAGAGCTCTTCAATGCCCCACACTGCATCTCGGGATCGAGTCCCATTACCCCCTCCCCCCATGTAATAGATTAAGAATGACGAATGACAAAAAAGAAATAGACGAGGATAGCGGAGGTGTCAAATGAAACGCGGGCTGGCGCACGCACGGCACGACACGACACGTTTAAGAACGGGCATAATACGGCACGGCACGTTTAAGAGTGGGCACAACACGGCACGGCTCAAGCACGGCATGACACGGCACGGTCATATAGGTGGACTAAGTTGGGCCGGTGTTTTGTGGTACGTGGCACGGCCACGGAAAAGGGCACGTCACGGGCACGACGCGAGTAAAAATGAGGAATGGTTAATTTGTAGTGCATGCAGATTAATGTAATCAGGCGGGAAAAAAAAAATTGATCGGACATCGATTGGTATACCAAAAAGTAAATTTTGATTTGTAAAACGGATAGTCTGAATCTGTCAATAGTTTAAGTTAAAATATTCATAAAAAGAGTGTATAGCGCTACTAGTAGAAATAAGTTTTGATTAAGAAAAAACCAAAAGCAGAGAGGCGTTGGAATCACCAAATGCTATAAAAAGACACAACCAATCGAAAAATACTCAATTCACCAACTTCCCAAGTAACCGACAGGATACTTCTATTTGTGTAATAATAAACTTATCTATAACTTGAACGTTTCATGAGTAATAATAAAATAATTTCATATTAAAAACTAAAAATAGGTTGGATAATTTTATTTCTTATTGCTCTTTGCAAGAAGGTGCAAAGACTAAAAAGAAGAGGGCGTTGGATATTTATTTATTTATTTATTTATTTTATTTTGAAGAGAATTTGTGTAGTCGTTTGATTCTAGTTCTGAAACTGGTTAAAAAATAGGATACTTACCAATCAAAATTAGTTATATCGATTACTTGTAAGCTACCTCCATTGACAGTTGGTAACAAATGAACTAAGACTCCAAACTTTTTAGGATGAGAGTGTTACCATGGGGCCATTTTTTTTTTTTTTTTTTTGCCAATCGATATACATTAGCGGGAAGGGAGGTTAGTAGTGTTAGTGGGTTAGTCCAGCCACGCCCCTCGCGGGGCTAGAACCCAGGCCTCCACTGAGGAGGTGGGGTGACCTTGCCAGCTGTGTAGCCTAGCAGGTCACCATGGGGCCATTTATAGATTAAGGAAAAAATGATACATTAATAGTAAATTTTTTATTTTCTATTGGGTTGCCTGACCCCGCAACTTTGCATGTGGCGTCGCCACTGGGGTGAATATGGTAAGCATATTTATAGGTGTTATGCCTATTGTACGTGGTAAAATATTATTGTATGTCTTTTTTTAGTGAAATGTTACGCCTCTTTATGGTAAAATGTTATGGCGCCTCTTTTTGGTTCAAAATATTATACCCCTTTTGGTTAAAATGTTACGTTATTTTTGTGGTGAATATTACGCGTGTTTTTCAGTAATGTTTACAAGGTGCATATAGTATACCCAAAAGAAGGCGTGCATTGTAGCTCGACCCCTTTGCGTTTTTGTTAAATAAAGAACAAAATTACCTATGAGATGTGAGTCTCTCATACTTTGCACATATAAACAAATTCATATAAGTTGAGGACCACATATTGGTGGTGTGTATGGGCTCCTCCATTTCTTTGTTTGATAACTTACCTGTCGAAATGATCAGCTTATACACATCTTAACTAATTTTAGAGACTAATTCTACGTCGACTAATGGTAGGTCTAATTAAATTCAAAGTAAAACTCCGTATGGATCGGTCCTAAAAAAATTGATAGCACATGAGAGACTTTGAATCTCAAACCTTAAGAGGAAGCAAACCCCTAAGTCTCAAATCTTAACTACTAGGCCAACAATTTGGTTAGGCTTTTAAATTGTGAGTGTGCATACGCAAAATGCGAGTAAGTTAATTATTTCCCACCACGAATCTGCCATGTTCATATCCCTTGAAAGTTGTGGCCGTGCTAAGCTGAATTTGGAGTAACGAGAAGGTGAAGTTTTTTATTTTTTCGATAACTTAGGTATCCGAGTCAGTTTTCGCGCACTTCGACTTAGCTCTTGACCATTAGGCTAACCTCTCCGGGTACGAGAAGGTGAAGTTGACGTGCACGATATCTCTTTCAACAAGCTCATGACCAAATTGGGAATTGCTGAAAAGCATATAAAGCCAAATAGTGTGCGTGTGGGTGGTTTACTTACAATCACATAAAGGGTGAGAGCAATATTTGAGTAAATTACATTCCATGGCTGGAAAATAACGTACAGGCTGGTGGCCTCTTTAGGCTGTATTTGAGACAACAAATCGTGAAGGAGCTCATCAAAATAAGGGAAAATTGATGAAAATATCTATCTAACGAAATACATTTTGGCTTGTCATTTCTTTTTCCTTTTTTTTCATACAAAAAATAAATATGCTGACCGACAGACCGAGAAGCTACTTTAAACATTCGTCGTAGAGTCAGAGGCGGCTCTAAGAAGAGCCGAGGGTGGTCACTCGAACACCCTGAAAAAAATAATTTTTTTAGAAATACATGTAAAAATTTATTTATTTTTTAATTTTTGTCATTTTGAACACCCTAACCAAAATATTTGAACACTCTACCCAAAATGTTTGAACACATTACCCAAAACTTTTGAACACCCAATCCTAATGACGGAATTCACCATGCACTATTTGATACTCCATTAGAGAATAATATAAATTGGATATTTGAGAATTTGGGTGTTTCTTTGTCTCAACACTTTTAGCTCAAAGAGATAAGAACACTTTTAACTATCTCTCTTTAATCTATTTATACTTATTCCAAGTGATTACTCATTACATTATAAAATATAGATCAATAATTTAATATATGCGCGCTATCTTTTTTTGTGAAACACTTTAATATATATGCACAGAGGGTATATAGACACAATAGATTTGGATTATTATAGAGGTCATTCATTCATAGGTTTGATTCTTTTTTAATTTTTGTTTGGTAGTTGGAACCATGGACAAGTTTGTGATAAGAAAATCTCGAATGGTGCAAGAGTCATTTCCTATTTTAAACTTTTTTGATGATAGCAACCCCTAAAACTCGTCGAAGCGAAGCCGTATTGACTTGGAATTGTTGTTTTTCGGTAGCATTGTTGTATTAGTAGAATTTTTATTTTTATTTATATATGTACAGTTATGATTTCTAGAGTACATTGGCTTTGCCCGGTTTATGTGTGTGGTGAATAGACCCTGAGATTAGTGGCAACAATGTTTTGATTTAACAAACAAACAAACAAAAAAAATTGGACACATGAACATCATTTTTGCCATCCTTTTTAAATTTCTTGCACGAAGGTGTTAAATGTGTTATGCTCTCACAGCTATCGTGTCTGACCACACAGTTTTTGCAATTATAATATCCAATGCATGACTCATAAATTGAATGGTTTGGATTAACCGTTGTAAGCCTACAAAAGATCCACAAAGGCCCAAAATTGGATGGGACTGGATGGATTAGGACTAGAGAGTAGTCTTTCCCTGTCGAATGACACCATTTTCTCATACCTTTCCTTATGTGTGGGAAATACGGTTTAGAAAGATCAATGTCTAGTCTATTCTCTCTCTGTCAGTAAATGCAAGTGGAAGAGGATGGGATGGAAACAGCCAAACGGGTCATGACCCAACTCAAGTCTTCGTCTTTCACAACAAAAATTGCTCAATTTAGATTCATTCCCCTTCCAGTTCAAAAAAAGATTCATTCCCCTTTACACATGAGTGCGCGCAGGATAGTCCGGACCACCCAGTTATATTAAAAATGATTTCTAGAGAACCGTAGTAGAATTTCTGAACACCCTCAAGAGAATTCCTGGAGCTGCCACTGGTGCAAAAGACTCGTGGATCAAAAAAAAAAATAGTACAAAGGACACGCCGGTCCTTCCGGGGTAACATCTTGAGCAATCAACCTTAACTTCCAACTACATGACCCCAAAAGCCAAGTCTATGGTCTATGTCTTCAAGTTAAAACTTCTCTTCTCCTCTATCCACGTCATGTTTAGTATCCACAAGCACTTGAAAGGTATAGATGTATGTAAAACAAACTTCCTACTGTAAATTCAAATCTAGCACTAATACAAGTTGAAAAATTCTGTTCTTCCCAACTGCCGTGTAGTATGAGTTTGTGGCAACAATGTTTTGATTTAACCGGAAAAAAAAAAAAAAAAAGTTGGACGCACGAACATCATTTTTGTCATCCTTTTTAAATTTCTTGCACGAAGGTGTTAAATGTGTTACTCACAGCTATCGTGTCTAACCACACAGTTTTTGTAATAATAATATCCAATATTGCAGGACTCATAAATTGAATGGTTTGGATTAACCGTTGTAAGCCTACAAAAGATCCACGAAGGCCCAAAATTGGATAGGACTGGATGGATTAGGACTAGAGAGTAGCCTTTCCCTGTCGAATGACACCATTTTCTCATACCTTCCCTTATGTGTGGGAAATACGGTTTAGAAAGATCAATGCCTAGTCTATTCTCTCTCTGTCAGTAAATGCAAGTGGAAGAGGGTGGGATGGAAACAGCCAAACGGGTCATGACCCAACTCAAGTCTTCGTCTTTTCACAATAAAATTGCTCAATTTAGATTCCTTCCCCTTAACACATGAGTGCGCGCAGGATAATCCGGACCACCCAGTTATATAAAAAATGATTTCTAGAGGACCGTAATAGAATTTCTGAACACCCTCAAGAGAATTCCTGGAGCTGCCACTAGTGCAAAAGACTCGTGGATCAAAAAAAAAAAAATAGTACAAAGGACACGCCGGTCCTTCCGGGGTAACATCTTGAGCAATCAACCTTAACTTCCAACTACATGACCCCAAAAGTCAAGTCTATGGTCTATGTCTTCAAGTTAAAACTTCTCTTCTCCTCCATCCACGTCATGTTTAGTATCCACAAGCACTTGAAAGGTATAGATGTATGTAAAACAAACTTCCTACTGTAAATTCAAATCTAGCACTAATACAAGTTGAAAAATTCTGTTCTTCCCAACTGCCGTGTAGTATGAGTTTGTGGCAACAATGTTTTGATTTAACCGAAAAAAAAAAAAAAAAAAAAGTTGCACGCACGAACATCATTTTTGTCATCCTTTTTAAATTTCTTGCACGAAGGTGTTAAATGTGTTACTCACAGCTATCGTGTCTAACCACACAGTTTTTGTAATAATAATATCCAATATTGCAGGACTCATAAATTGAATGGTTTGGATTAACCGTTGTAAGCCTACAAAAGATCCACGAAGGCCCAAAATTGGATAGGACTGGATGGATTAGGACTAGAGAGTAGCCTTTCCCTGTCGAATGACACCATTTTCTCATACCTTCCCTTATGTGTGGGAAATACGGTTTAGAAAGATCAATGCCTAGTCTATTCTCTCTCTGTCAGTAAATGCAAGTGGAAGAGGGTGGGATGGAAACAGCCAAACGGGTCATGACCCAACTCAAGTCTTCGTCTTTTCACAATAAAATTGCTCAATTTAGATTCCTTCCCCTTTACACATGAGTGCGCGCAGGATAATCCGGACCACCCAGTTATATAAAAAATGATTTCTAGAGGACCGTAATAGAATTTCTGAACACCCTCAAGAGAATTCCTGGAGCCGCCACTGAGTATCCGAAATATTAGGTAATCATCTGCAGGACACAATAAACAGCCATGACTAGTGAAATACAACGGTGTACAAAGGTATAGTTCTATCGACCACTTCTAATAAAAAGTAGACATCTGTTTGCATAATCTAAAAATACAAAACTGACATGTTATTAGACCTTTTTAAGGACCGGAGAGAACCCAATTCCACATGAAAGAGATCATTTTTGGATAGGTAATACATTTTCACTCTCTTTTTTTTTTTGTGCGCGCAAATGTACTCCTTTTTTTGTCATCTGGCAATGTGATTTCAAAATGTTTCCATCCAAGTGTAAAAGATTATACAAAAAAGGTTAATCTTGTAAAATAACATATAAAAGGGGGGAAAAAAGTGTATGATTATATAAAAAAGGGAGTATGAAAATCACTACCCGTCTACTCGTTTAGATATCCCATATTTCTTATTCATTTTGACTATTCAAAAAGAAATAATTAATTAGTTCTTTGCTTGCAAGTTTCGACAACTCATATATCTTGAAGAATATGAATGATGTTCTCCTAAAATGTTTTCCTTTTTTGCCTCGGCGAAATTAATATTTAGTTTTAGTTAGTGAAGTTTGAATCCAAGTAAAATAAATGAGAGTATATAATATCTGTTATTTGGCGACCACTCCACTTTTTTATTGAATTAAGTGTCCAATGGGTTCACTTAAACCCATAAATTGGTGTGCTGGGCTTATATGCCTGCTGGGCCAGATTCTTATGGTCATAATAAATTAATAATCCTGAATCAACTTTCTGCCCACGAGGCCCATATCAAACCACCACGGTTTTATTACGGGCCAATCCATTTTTTAGCCTTCTACTCCGCGCGCTCCAGGCTACTACTAAAAAAAACACGGACAACTCCACAACCTAATTTTTTTCCGAAAATATCCCCAAAGCAGCGGCAAACAAGGCGGCTGCTTGCATCAAATCGGAGAGCTGATGCAACCAAAAATTTAACAGATTTCAACCCAAAAGAAAAATTTACAGATTTCAACCCTCTCTAACGCACAGTTGCTCCGGTGGTGATCGACAGGAGGCATTAATTAACTGTATTTGCTGCTTGTGCTTAGGCTATGTAGTTGCGTTGAATGGGTGTCTTTCGTAGAGAGAAGGGGAAGATCCACAGAGAGAGAGAGAGAGAGAGAGAGAGAGAGAGAGAGAGAGAGAGAGATGGGTGTTTGAGAAGTGAAAGGGAATGCATGATGGAAGAGAGAGAGTGAAAATTGACAAGTAATGTGGTAGGACAGTAATCAGAAGTTGGGGAAAAGAAAAGACAAATGAAGAAAGTAAATGTACACTTGGGAAAAGGAAATGACAGATGTTAAAGTAAAATGTAGTATTTTTTTTTTTTTTGAACTGGTTAAAGTAAAATGTATACTTGCAATCTTTTACGCCTTTTAACTATTTGAGTTGTGTTTAAATTTAGATCGTACATTTAAAACTTACACCGTATATTTAAAATTTAGATCGTACCCTTTGAATTTAGACTGTACATTTAGAATTTACACCGTGTACTTAGAATAAAGAAACAAGACTGTACATATAGAATTTAGAAATAGGACCATACATTTAGAATTTACACCGTACATTTAGAATTTAAACTGTACATTTACAATTTAGACTTGTAAAATTTGAATTTAGACCGTACATTTAGAATTTAGACTGTACATTTAAAATTTAGACCGTACATTTTAGAATTTAGACTGTACATTTAAAATTTAGACCGTACATTTAGAATTTATGAGCTTGAAGCCATTGAGCTCGAAGCTTGTGAAATTTCAAATTTCAAAGTCTGAAGCCAGTGAAAATACACAAATTCAAATTTCACGAGCTCGAAGCCATTGAAATTTCACGGGCTAAGTTCTCAAATTTTGATCTTCAATGATGAGACTTTAATTACACCAAACAACAATAAGGAAATCAAATTAGAGGTATAATTTTTTATTGACTTTCAGTGGAGGTACTTGGAGTTGGAATTTGGAAGTGTTGATGATCTACGTGTACATGGAGTTGGAATCTGTTTCATTCCGCTGAATGCGTTGATGATCTACGTGTATCACTTGCTAAAACATTTGTTAGGACACTATACACGTGTGTGTGTGTGTGTGTGTGTGTGATGGAGGGATTGAAGGAGGGATAATTTGGTCAGAATTTGTGGAGCGGGAGTAAGGCGTGCATTTTTGGAGCGGCTTGGAGTTGGTGGGAAATCAGCTCCAAAATATGGAGCGGCCGGTAAATTACCCAACCACCACCAACTAATAGAGCCCGTTTGGGCAAACATCACTCAAACTGTCATTTTAGTTTTAATGAAATTGACCTTACTTCAAATTCTTCTCAACTCTCACGGTTCGTTAAATTCACCGGTGAATTTTTTAGAATTAATGAAATGTTCTTAACGAGCAGAAGTTGAAAGAAAAAAAAAATTATGAAAAAAGGAAAAGAAAAATCACTAAAGACTTCGAACAAAATTGTTCTATTGCATGTTAGTACAATTCTTCCAATTTTTCCTTTCTTTTTTTTCTTTTTTTTTTTTTTGGAGAAAGAGAGAAAATTTCCATTAACCACCAAACAAATCCTAGTTACAACCTACTACAAAACGAAAAAAAATAAAAGGAAAATACAAAAAAAACAAAGGTACCGAAAAAACAAGAAGAAAGATCGCCGGAGCCGGAGTTATCAAGCCGTCGTCGCCATTGCTGCCGCCGATGTCAGGAGTCCGGATCTGGAAACCCCAATTCCGGCTCCCCCTTGTCCAATTTTTGCTTTGAAATCCATGTTTTTCTATACAATTATGATTCTTCTCATTGAAACAAATAATATCTCAAAAGTTTTGACGAAAAATAAAAAATAATTAACTTAGCATTAAGAATTACCAATTGTTCAAATAATTAATTTACTATGTTAAGGAACAAGAGTCACACATTGCTTAGGAGTGGAATGGGTAATCACTTAATATATGCTGGAACATCTCTACTCATTGTCAATTGGTTTTGAGTTGGGTATAAAGTCTCTACACGGTATCAAAGTAGGGCCCATTCCACCTCGCATTTAATAAATAAATAAATTCACAATTCACGCCCCACGATGACAGACCAGCAAAAAAAGATATGCTAGACATCTCCACTTATTGCCAATTGATTTTGAGTTGGATATGAAGTCTCCACATACTCGAAACCCATCCTTAGTATTGCTTTCAAAGGGTTAAATTATTGTTCCTCCAAGTTCTAAGTGGTTAGCAGAAAACTATTTTCTCCCCTTTTCTTACCAGTGAAAAAGAAAAATGTCCTCTTCCATTTACACAGGTCAGGTAAGATATTGTTTTTCTTTCTGAAACAAAATGTCCCCATTTTGTCACAGGAAGGTGTTACAATCTCCTCATTGCCTTTCCTTCCAAACAACGACTAGCATTCTTATGAACATATATATTGGATTTCTAATGTGCAGCGGGGAAAAATTCGGTGAAAATATTCACGTAAATTTGAATAAGTACCTTTATGTTGAAAATACGCCGCTCAAGAAGCCCCTATAAGAAATCAAGCAGATCAATCAACAATGGATGATACGTAACTAAAACCGACGCAATGCCAATGGGGTTAGAGGAATTCTTACCAAAATCCAGAGCCCTTTTTATCTTGATTTCTGCAAGTGTTGATACAAAAGAAATGGTCTAATTAGGACAGTAGCTTGGCTTGAGAAGTGAAATACGAGAGCGATATTAATCTAGCATTTCTAAGAACTGTTGAAGGTGTTACCTTGGTTTTCCTTCGAAAGCGTCGTTGATTTCGTCAACATCAGGCCGTTTAGGAAATGTGGTCAACATGTTGTACTTCTCCTTCCCGAACGACGGGTCATCCACCCTCTTGTACAATTCATACCCGTATGGATATGACATCCTGAAATCGCTAAAATAGTAAACCTTGTCCAGGGGAATATTTAGCATTTTTTTTTTGTTTTGCTGAAGAGTAAGGGAGTTAACGCCTAACACGTAACACCGATTCATCAGCCAAGAAAATCACGGGAAACCCAGGGTATTTTCCCTCTCAGCCTGGTGAATTATGGCTTCTTTTTCACAAAACAGAACATTCAGACAGTTTTATAGTACATGGATTATGGAATCTCAGGGGGAAAATACGCAAAAGTTTTGAGCTCGCTTTGGATAGATTTTGAGTTTTTCAAGGAAAGTATACCGTGTTATGAGATGTGCATTCCAAAACACTAGGCCAACGCTGATTCAAACTGTGCATGCAGAAGGGAAAGAGAATAGAGAGAATGTACCCTCGTTTCCACTAAATATTACCGAGAAATTTGTATGTGAAAAAGTAACAAGACGCGTGAATTATTCACCTGAGGGCACCCATAATTGGATACTGGGTTCCTGCATAATAGAGAAGCCGGAAGTGATAGCAATTCTCGAATGACGCTGCATACTCCAATCTCTTTTCCCGACCCATTGTCTGGAGGACAAATAGTTCAATCAGTACCACTTGAATCATGATCAATGCGTGAAACTACGGGCTTTACTGCTTTCATACTTACTTGCATGATACCACTGGAAGCGGGTAAATCCTGATAGTGAGAAAATCCACAACAGAATTAGTAAAAGAAGTAGACAAGAATTTGCATGATATCTTGGATAGGTGTGTTTGTAGCAAAACCAGGATTTCACGTGGCAAAAGGACTAACAATAACCATTTCAACTTGATGTTTCAGGGTCTAAAGAAGACAAAGGCAATGTGACAGGGGCCAAGCGTACCCCCCATTTAGGGGACAGGATAAGGCAAAGGTGCATTTAACACACCTACTTGTGCCGCTTAGATGAAAGGGTCCCCCAATACCATGTATAGCTCCCCGCGAAAGAGCCACACATTCATCTTTAATGTATACATCTATGATATGAAAGTTCGTTCTACTTTAGTGAGGATGGAGAAGGTTACACTTGAGAAATCCTGTCGCCGTTGAACTAAAAAAACAGTACGTATCCATTAAACGTCTATATAAGCTAACAATTGTTGTGAAATTGGACAAACAGAATTGGCATTTGTTATTTTAGATGACCAAATAAACATGCCCATTAAGTCCTTACTACCATTTAAGATGAGTCACATGGATGCTTGTTCTTTCAGAAACGACAGAAATAGCAGAATATCTCCTTGCGTTATTTCTTTAAGGGAGACAATATGGATAAAGCAAAACCTTGAGCCTAGGATTGATAAGAATTACTGGACGGCTACCGGCAGCATCAGTCATAGCTCTTAGATCCTACGTTATTCAACAACAGCTTGTAAGGATAAGATAAATTGAAACATGTGAAGTAGAGGTGTCTTAAGAAGCGAAGGGAGAAATTTTCACAAGTCCTTACATCGATAATACAATTTCCCACGGCATTTTGTGGGGCCACTAAAATAAACATATCATCTTCTTCGCTGACCTCTTTTCCACCTGTTGAATAAAACAAGACATGGTGATATGGGCATCAGGAAAATGAGCACCAGACCAAGTTAAGCAAAAAAAAGTAAGTTGGACTCTAATTTCTCCTTATTTTCGGGACATAGGGAATCAAGGTTTTTAATGAATAAATTGTCACAAGATCGACGTTGTTAAGTGTGTACAATTATATATGTCCCCACAGAGCTTTTGAACATGTACTAAGCAAACTCTACAATGGGGTATTTGTACAATTGCAAACCCAATACAACCACATGTTTCCATATTGAATTAGCAGAATTTAGGTAATCAGAAGGTTCAGGAATCCAAACAATTCACCATGACAATGTTACAAAGATTTTTTTTTGGACGGTCAAACTAACTGCTACGATATTTTTTGGAAAGATAAATTGAACAGTAATTCACCCAAAAAAAACCTGAAAATTATGCTTCATACTTTGCTTCAAGATTTCTATAATTAAATGAAGTCAGTCAAACAACCGAGCAAGGTTATATCAAGTTCAATACCTATAGAACCTATTTTGATAAAGGTTCCCATAGCACCATAATCACCCCAGTCCATGTACTCCAATATCGTTCTGCTTCCAGCAAGCTGTAATGGCATCCCTGCAAGGGCTCCCTCTCCCATAGACCCTTGCACACATACCTGTAAAGATAATTCTGAGAACTCAGCATATCTTTTTCTTGGAACTCAGTTTATAATTGCACGACAGTAAAATGAGTAAAAACCAAAATTGAAGCAATCTAGACAAATTTACCTTAATGCGCTTTCCATCGTCAGCAAAATTTAAAGCTAGAACTCGAACAAGTTCCATTAAAGTACCTATCCGATAAACATCCTGTGCATTCATAAGAGATGGTCAAGTCTAAACAGCTAAGGGGAAGCCAGCAGGAAAAAATCTCTCTCACCATTTCTGGATTTAGCTCCGGGATACTTATCTCCACCTGGCAATTATGAAAAGCAATATTATCAATTAAAACATTATTCATTATGAAGTGTTATACAATTACAGTAAAAAAGCAAAACTACCTTCTCTACTTTTTTGTGATTTCCAGTACTAGTCAAAAAGAAGAAAAAAACTCCTTGATTTACCAGGAAAAAAAAACGTTATAAATAGTTGTTAACAGTTGAGATCAAAAAATATATTGGTTGTGTGAAAGGCCATACTAGGCTAATCTCTCAGTCAACTAACTGGATCACCAATACAAAGGTGGTCTAACTACTACTTACCTTTAATCGAGTTTTTCCATCCTTTATGGCTCTTTGTGTAGCTTGGAGCACATCAACATAGAAATATTCCCTGATATCTCTGGAATGAGGAATATTATTCAATCTAGTAGGAATCCCTCTCCAAGTTTCCTGTAGAAGGCTAAAGCAAAATAAGAGGAGAGACTTGGCAAAACAACTAACCTGATAATAACTGTTGTCTCTTACGCTAATACAATGGCAACACAAAAAGAAATATTTTAGAGAAATTAACAAATTACTAGTATAGAGTTTTACCCGACTTGAAGATTCCTGGCTCTCACTTTGACTTGTTGATTTTACTGGTAAAGAGAAGAAGCTGATGAATTTTAGCTCATCACGGAAGTCAAATTACTCATGATCAGATAATGGAAATGCTATGTTTTTAGTCATTCAAAAATTCTTCAATTTGTAAGGATATTAACCGCCGTCACATGGTGCATGGCATGGACTAAAGACCATGTACTCATTCCTCTCCATTCGTAGATAAATGTTGCAGACAATATTTAAACATCTGAACAAAGAAAGCTGCAGTATAATTGTGCATAACACATTTCAATTTCTAAACCAACATACCTACTTTTGTTGTTTTTACTTTTTCCTTCTGCACTTGAGACAACAAAGAGTCTACATCTTTGAAAATTAATTCTTTTGAACGATTTCCATCAACCTGTGCATTAGAAAATAATGAAAAACCTAAATATTAGTGACACACATCGCTTTATGATGAAAATGAAAGGAAAATGTTGATATTGACACGACTAGATTATGGAAACACCTTATTCAATTTATCCTTATAGGTTGATAAGATTGCTTCAACATTTTGCTTATATATTTGCAGCCGTGATTTGACCTGTAAACAACAATAGACATATTTTAGAAGCCAAAAGGAGTCAGAGGATAGATTTGTAAACAAAAATAGATTTTAAATTCAAATTTATCGTTCTGGATTCAAGAGAATATATATCTGCGGGTCACCAGGGGGGATGTACATTATGTAATGCAAAGCCATATGGGATGCACAGAATGTTTCCCAGACTAAATTTAAGAAGTGGCAAATATGAAGACCATTATTTTACATTTGTAGCAAAGCCCCCCTATTAAGTATAATCTCTTTTTTTTTTATTGAAAAGCAGCTAAGAGGCAACTAATATTCAAGTATATTCAACATTGCACAAGTTTCATAAACAAAAATCTTGACTTAGCAGGGAAGTTCAAGAAGGGGAAGGGTAAACAACCAACCTATGAAGACCATGCATTTCATGACACTATTTCCCACTTGATTTATATCACCTCTTTATCCCCTTCAGGCCTTGGTTTTGAATCTTCTTGTTATGTTCTTCTGTGCATGCTGTAACCACTTGTGTACATGGCCTGATGGCCTAACCATCTCAGATGACATATCTTTATCTTCTCTTAAACTAGTTACAGTTGTCCTTGCATAAAGCATTCATTTCAAGTCCTTCAAACTGTTCGACTCTTGAAAACTATGACTACTCACAGCAAGAATTCAGAGCAAAAGGGGTGATTTTAAAGGGCTGGACTTTATCTAAAGTTCTGCAGATATTTACTACTTCTGCTCTGTAGATTATTCAGTGAGAAGAATTCTTCAGACCTTTTTATTCCAAATTATTGAAGCAAAAACCCAGTAATTTCCAATAATACCTTAATTTCATAAAAGTTCCATAACATCTTGCTGTATATCTCATAGTGAAAGTTAGAAAGTACCATGTGGATGCTCCTACCTGTTTGCCATTTCGGTGACAAACCTCTCACCTTTTGATAGATCTTTTATCCCTCAAAAAGAAAATGTCAAAATGGTTTTTGTTTGCAGCAGAGATTAGGTTTCTAAATACTAAAACACCACGTCAGCGTTGCCAGTGATATCAATGGCATAACTAAGTGAACCAATGAACAGTGTGTGACATAATTGGAACCAAATATTTGGATCATCAATGTTGGTAAACACACCTTTTGCTCAGTGTCATCAGGACGAGTTATAAGCCTTGCTTTTATCTCATCGGTCTCTGGAGGGAAATTTTTTATATGGTAAATTTTCCCTGTTACAGGATCCAGCCTTCTACCAACACATCTATCGATTAGAATTTCATCAGGAACCTTCACACAAAGAGATAAGATTCCTGTAAAAGCTCCATTCCAAGAAAGTGTTTACTATGGTCGTCAATATGACTAAAAATCTTATGGTAAACTGTATCATAGATTTTGCAAGTTTTAATCAAATTTCAAAGGATTAAAGGAAGGCAGTAGCAAATATGAGTGAATGGCTTATGACCTACATCTAGTACAATGTAAATATCAGGTCTGATATTCAGTTTCTCCAGACTCTGTGCTTGGGAAAAGCTTCGTGGGTACCCATCTAGAAGCCACCCTTTCTCTTTTGCATCTTCTTGTGATAATCGTGCTGTCACCATCTATAAAACAAAGCGTTATGTCCTGTACCACATAAGAAGTAATTTTGGGAGGAAAACATGGTGATCATGTCATACAGCTGTCACAACTTCATCTGGAACCAAGCGACCTGCATTCATGTACTCTTTTGCTTTATTTCCAATATCTGTTCCAGCTGATACTTCAGCCCTTAGAAGATCTCCAGTTGAGATATGCACTAAACCAAACTGAAGAACCAGGAGAAGAGAGTCAATATGGAAGATACAGAAAATAGAAACAGTTTTGCCTCTCTACCACAAATTGCATACTCAATCTCAATTCAAGAGAACCAGCTCTAGAAAAATTTGCAAGTCAATCTTACTTTCCTTGAACCATCACAATTCAGTGATCCGTTGTTTGCATATAAGGTCCACGTGGCCATTTTATTGAACAGTGAGAATACATACACCAAAGATAAAGTTAAAACTTCTTGACCGGTGAATCATTCATGTCCCACCCAAGTTTGCCCACATAATTCTGTTAGCCACTCAGTCCATTTATCTTGGGTTTGAGGACACATTTGAAAAAACACAAAAACACGCACAAGTAAAAGTATGAAATGAGTTTTGCTTTTATGGCTCCAACACATGGAAACTAAATATTTCACTCGTCTATGAATCTTTGGCCATTATGCCTATCCAGCAGTTCGAATCAAGTAATCTTTGGCCTCCTGGGTTCACACAATGTACCAATTTTTTTATTTTTTATTTTTTTGACTTCTTTGCATATAAACTGATTGTTCTTTAATATTGTATGCACTGAATCATTCGTATAAGTGCAGAGTAAATGAAAATTCACTTAAATTTTAAGTAAATCGATCATACAGCTCAATGAAACAAAATAAAAATAAGACCCGAAAGGTTATCGATCAAAATATAATCATTTATTTTACATAGAATATCTGGTAGTAAAATATTTTTATACATTTTTGTCACCGTTGAGCTAAAATCCTTCTACCACCCCTAATCATTAAGTTCGTTTAACAATAACAGTAATTTTTACCTTTTGAACAATCATCTCGCATTGAGTCCCTTTCCCTGATGCCGGAGCCCCCGAGATCATCACCTTCATCGGCTCAATTTTCGAACACATCACCTTCATTCCCTGCTAAGAAATACAGAAAGATGCAAGAATCAACACCGTCCCAGCCAAGTTTATTACTATGATTGCATTACACATCAAAATAGACAAGCGAATAGGATTGAAATGCAATTGATTCATAGAGTACTATCATCAATCTAATTTTACAATTTCTCTACACTTGATATGATATGCAAATTCTTACCTTAGGGTTATGGTTTGTCTTGGAGTAGGAGTGTCTGGAATTGGAAACATGAAATGATGAGGAGAGATGATGATGATGCTGGGGAAGGGGAGATGAGATGAAGGAGAGGGAAGAAGATGATGAGAGAGAGGAGGAGTAGAGAGAGAAAGTAGAAAGGTGAGGTGCGAAGGGTACATTCTTGGACTGAATAGAAGTGGTCGAGTAGTGCATCATTGTTGTAGCACAAGCAGCGAGCTCTTCTGAGAGAGAGAGAGAGAGAGAGAGAGGAGTGGAAGCTGAAGGCCGATATTTTAACGGATAAACGGTCACCACAGATCCTCTGTACGAGATCTATTATAATAGTAAGTCCAATCCTAGTTCTAAAATGACTATAGCCATTTTAATAAGGACAGGGATACGGGTACAGAAGGGGAGGGACAGAAAATGTATCGATCGCGTTCGGAAATTCATTTTTGGGTTCCACACGAGTGATCCAAATTTTGGTTGGAACGGTGGGACTTTGGTTGGAGCACTTCCAACCGTCCGATTGAGCTGAAATTTGGTGGGGCACCTCGGAAAAATGTTCTAAGAACAATGAACGGTTCGGATCACTCGTGTGGGACCCAAAAGTGGGTCCCCGTATGCGATCGGTTCATTTTCGGTACCCTTTGTTCGGTACCCATATCTTTATCCTTTTAATAATTTGGCACCAAAATGTGTATTTGCGCCAAATTGTATCTCCTTTTTATTTTAGAATCAAATAGTTTTAAATTTAACTAACTTTTCTTACATTTTATTTTCTCATACTTTTTCAACCTCAATAACTGTCTATGTCATTTTTAATCTCCATTGTCATCTAATGAGTTTATTATAAATTTAGTTAATTGGTCACAAATTTTAAAAATTTATGACAAATTTAATTAATTGGTGGTTGTAGGAGCTTTTAGTGCATTGATTCATAACATGTTACCAGATGGACTGATGGAGTAATAATCAACTTTGCGGAGGAACCAAAGTGCACGGCACTTAAAATGTTAACTTTACTCCCTCTCAAAAAAAAAAAAAAATGGAGTAAGAATCAACTTTGAGGAGGAACCAAAGTGCAATTTCTGCACTTAAAATGTTAACTTTAGGGGTGTCCACGGATCGGATCCGGACGGATCGGATCCGGACGGATCGGATACGGATCCGATCCGATCCGCTCAGAGCGGATTATGGTTTTTAAGATCCGGAACCGAACCGAACATTCACGGATCGGTTACGGATCGGATCGGATCGAGTCGGATCGGGCGGATTTGACGGATTAAAGAAGGATTATTGAGCGGATTGAGCGGATCGAGCGGATCCGATTCGATCCGATCCGGATCCGGAACCGTCAAATAAGAAATTCTCGATCCGGAACCGAACCGAACATTCTCGGATGGATCAACGGATGGTTCGGATCGGTTCGGATTGGTCGGATTGGCGGATCGGATGATCCGCTGGATAGCCCTAGTTAACTTTACTCCCTTCTAAGGGTCGTCATCGGGCCGGGCCGGCCCAGCCCGCGAACTTCTTGCCCAAGCCCGCCCGCGGACCGGGCTTAGCGGGCTTTTTCTTTTTAGCGGGTCGGGCTATCTCTCAAAAGATGAAGCCCAGGCCCGGCCCACGGGCTTATCTTAGTTGGGTGGGCGGGCGGGCCAGTCTTCGGGTGGGCTATTTGGGCGGGCCAAATGTTTTTTTTTTTTTTTTTAACAAAAAAATTTTTAGAAATCAAGACATTGTTTATATCAAAATCTCCACCATCAATGCATATGTTTAGTTGGATTGTCAAAAGTTGAATACCTTTTCAAAATTTCAATGCATATGTTCAGTTTCCTATTAGATTTTACTCCGACATATATACACATAGTTACACACAGATGTCCAAGTATGTGTGTTATATATTTTTTGGTACATGTGTATTACGGAGTATATCTTATGTGTGTTAGATCTTTTTTTTTTTTTTTTCCACATTATACCAAAATATAATTGTTAACCAATGCTATATAAGGAGACTTGGAATATTTTTGTTACAAACCCATGCTACGCATGTAAAAGTGTACCGGGCTACGGACGGGCTAGTAACTCGGGCCGGCGGGCTGGGCTTTCGGGCGGGTGGGCGGGTTGGAGCTAAAATTATTAGGCCCAAGCCCGGCCCATGGAAAAGTCGGGCTGGGCTAGCCCGCCCATTTGGCGGGCTCGGGCAAAGCCCGGCGGGCCTAGCGGGCTTCGGGCGGGCCAATGGGCCAAATGATGAGACTTACTCCCTTCTATCTCTCTGAATATTCAAAGCAAACTCGTCAATCAAACGCCTCTCTCTCTCTCTCTCTCTCAATCCCTCAGTCAAGGGGCTCCACCGTATTTGCATATTTCGGCAATATTTTTTAGATTCTTGTGACTTTTCTAGTTTCTGGCCATATTTCTGGCCATTTTAGGTGACTCCGCTCTCTCTTGGTAGATGGCAGTTGGGATTGGTGAGGTATTTCATTTTAGAACCAAGTTTGACATCTCATTGGAGCATGATTTTTGGATTTGGTTCTATATTATGAGTATAGAGCCTAGCTATGGAACCAGCATTGGACTTGCTCTAGTGAGAGGGCTTCTGCTTTGTTGTTTTGATTTGGCAAGGCTCGTGGCCACCAGCCCAAAGGTAACTCCGTCTTTGCATACAAGGTGGTGTACATTCAGTGTTCATCAAATGATATACTCATAGTTTTATTTTTAAAATATGAAAATAATTTTACTAGAGATCTATCTATAGTGAAAATAGACATCCATTATTGAACGAGGGAGTATTTGTTTGCGACATAGTGAAAAAAGACGGAATGCAAAAAGCTATTGCCATGCCTAGGGGTGTCAATGGAGCAGATTGGTATGAATCCGAGGACTGAATCGCGAGTCACGGTTCTAAGGAAAAGGCAATCCGTGTCAGGGCCAAAGTCTATGGTCAGGTTCCGAAATAATCAAACAACTCACAGTTTGGTTCACAGTTTATCCACAGATTATTACATTCCATAAAATTAAAAAGCAGGTTCTAGATTTTTTTTCCACATTCAAAGCCGTACACAAATTTAGACTTTAGAGTATGTTGTAGCCCGTAAGGATATTACAATCCCGATATTTAAGTATCATTACCAAACCTACGATCTGGTTCGGTTCGATTCGATTCGATTCGATTCGATTCGATTCGATTCGGATTCACATTTTTTTCAGCCGCGCCACTCCATCACCACCCCGTTGCAAAAAGGTGTGACCCGTCGTAAATGTCTATTTTATCCACAAGTCGAAGGCTCTGTTTGGGAGCCGTGTTTTCCCATTTTCCCATTTTGGTTTTTGAATTGTGGGTGTTTGGCCGACTGTTCAGGAGAACTCATTCTCCAGAACTCGTTTGCAAAATTCGACAATAGAGGCAAAATCTGAGAAGCAGCTCTCCCCTTCCTTTTCCCATTCTCATTTTGCATTCTCGTTTTTTTGTTTTCCCGTGACCCGACCTCTTTACCCCCTTACCCCTATCCTCTTCTTCCACACCAGTCGTGAAGCACAGAGAGAGAAGAGAAGGCTCCTGCGATAGAGAGAGAAACGGCCGCTCCTGTTCTTCTTCTTCAGATCTTGTCATTACTCATCCATTGTTGAGGTAAGTTCCCCCCAACTCCAAAAGCGTCACTATTTGTTGGGTTTTTTTATTCCTCATCTTCGTGCGTGAAAACCCTGGTCTGAAATTGAAGATGTACAACAGTAATGACGAAAAAAAGTTCAAAAATAGTCTGATTTTTGGTCGTTACTCATCCATTGTTGAGGTAAGTTCCCCCCAACTCCGAAAGCGTCAGTATTTGTTGGGTTTTTTGATTCCTCATCTTGTTGCATGAAAACCCTAGTCTGAAATTGAAGATGTACAACAGTAATGACGAAAAAACGTTCAAAAATAGTCTGATTTTATGTGACAAAGATACACTGTGTATATCTATACATGGATGGTAGTGAAAAGGAAATCCATTAGTGGTCGTTAGAATCAACATATATGGACACAATGCCTATAGATCCAAACTGTAATCCACCTATTGAGACAATATCAGATCTAATCCACCTATTGAAAAGGAAATCCATTTGTCCTAAATTTTGCTTACGAAAAAATCCTCTAACTGGCTCCCTATACTAGCAAATAACCAAAAAACCCTCTCCCTGTGAAGAGGTAATTCTGTACAAGGTATTTGTAGAAGGTATTTTGAAGATAACCAAAAAAATGTCTCCCTCTCACTGGCTCCCTATATGTAAGTATGGGGCCCCTAATTTTTTACAGTAGATGTGAAGATTACAGTAGATGTGAACATTCTCTACATAAAAGTAGTTTGAGTAGTTTGAGTAGCTATACACATCACTGATGCACACATATTTTCATGAAGGAAATGTCGTCAAGGAATAGTTATTATTACCAAGCCGAGAATGAGGCCGACAAAGGAATTACAAGCACCCCCAAACTCGTGTATAAACCAAGAGTTTGTCGATGTGGGCTGGGGGCTGAAATTAAGATTGTTGAATCAGAGAAGGCAACGAAGGGAGAATTGTATTTTAGATGTCCTAAGCCGTATAGAGAGAGGTGTGGGTTCTTTAACTGGTGTCTCCCTGAGGGGTGGGGCAAAGTTGGTGCTTGTTCAGCTAGCATTGGTTACAATGTAAGTGCTTCCAACGTCATTGATGATGCTGGACCACTTCAGAGAGAGCTTACGATTGTTCGCCGACAATTGGAGTACTCCAAGCTGTTGACGAAGGGGTTGTTGGTGTGCCTCATTCTCGCAATGCTTGTCATCATGTTCAAATGAAAATGAAATGTTTCTCGTATTTGTTCCTATTAATGCAATGCTTAACAGATGTGTAGTTGTCAATGACAATGTATTATATATTCCCACTTTTTGGCACATTATGGTAGTAAGGGCTGTGTTTGTAAAAGACTTTTAAGATCTTATATGTCATGACATACTTAATGGTGGGACTAGTCGTTTGCTATTATATAAGAAAATTGTTATGTATTTATCTTGTTGATATGGTGCCAATATTTCCTACTGACATTTGTCTATGTTATAGTGGAGACATGTCTTCATCTCAAACAGTCGCATCCAAGGGTAAGAATGCATCAAGTATAGGTACGAAAGCACAATGGGATCAACTGTCAAAGGAGTGCTTGATCCACGCCTGTGTTGAAGAGTTGGGAGGTGCTGCCTACAAAACTGGAACCGTGTTAAGCAAGGTTGGGTGGGTCAATGTTGTGAAAAAATTTAATGAACGAACGGGAAAGCAATATGATAAAGTTCAACTAAAAAATCAATGGGGGGTGTTGAAAAAGGATTGGCAGCTGTGGCAAAATTTGGTCTTAGGTGAAACTGGTTTGGGTAGGGATCCCGAGACGGGTGCTATTGCAGCATCGGACGACTGGTGGGACCTAAAGCTTATGGTAATCTATCGTCGAAAACCGTTGAATACTGTTAGACTTAATCTTTGTTTAAAGTTCTTACTACTTCATATATGAACTGGTTTTTATGGTTTACTTGTAGCGTTATCCTGATTGTGCCAAGTTTCGTGAGAAGCCATTGCCGTTGGAGGATGAAATGCGAATTCTTTTTGGAAGCAACACAGCAACGGGGGAGCATAAGTATACCCCAAGTTCAGGATTTCTTCCTGCTGCTCCTGGTGTTCGGATCACACCAAATGTTGATCTTGAAAACATTGACGCATTACTAGAGGACGATGATGAAATCCAGGAGCTAGTGCACCCGACAGAATCGCTAAAAAAGAGGCGTGCAAACAGCTCTGTTGCAAACAAAAGCATACCTAAGGGAAAGAAGGGTGAGCAAATTTTACTTATGCTATTTTTTCATTTCTTAATTTGTTGCTGCTGCCATGGTTTTCATGTTATCGATTACAAGTAAAACCACACTTACAATTAAGGATATTCTAATCTTCAACTTCTTATGAACAATAGCTTGATTGTTTGGGTTGTTCTGATCTATAAATTTGCTTCATTGTTTGGGATTTTGGTTGGGAGTTTGGTGGTTGCACTTAGATAGCAAATAAACGATTTATTTTTCCTTCTCTGTATTTGTCACCAAATGTAAGCATAACAGGTCACATTTTTTTGTTATGAAGTTCTGAAAGCAGGAACTTTTTGTCACCAAATGTCAGGGTCCGCTACATCAAGGCTTGAAGCTTGTCTTCAACAAATTGTAGACTCAACGGACAGTGCTAGTTCCCCCTCCGTCCACCGTTCATCTGAGCTTCCCACGTTGAAGGAGGCCGCAGATGCTTTAAATGACCTCCCAGAGTTTAAAGATGATTCGGAGTTATGGGCGCGAGCCTTTAACATATTAGGAGGTCCTAGACAGCGAGCTTTGTTCATGGCGTGTCCCGATCAGATGAAAAGGTACTATTGGCTCACCCATGAAATGACTAGGGTGCAAAAATCTGAGCTGGGTAACTCCAACTGGTTTGCACCACCTTCCGCAAATCCTGGGGAGCTTTAAATCCTGATGTTCTAGTTTTAATGGTTGTTGTTTGTTTTAAATCTTCTGTTTAAACTTAGTTCCAAACTTATAAGTTTGTGTGTTGAACTTGTTGGATGTTCTTAAAGTCTGTGGTTAGGAGGTTTAACTTTTAAAATTGCTGGTGCTAAACTCTGTGTTTAGAAGGTTTTGAAAAATTGGGACGTTGTTAATTTTGGAGCAACAAGCAGTGAGGTTCTATTACATGTTGCCCAGATTGACAACATCTGGGCAGTGCTTGGCTGTTTGGTAGTGCAGGGAAATATTAAGTTTGTTTAGTGCAGTCCAGTTTGTTAATGCAGTTATGATATTTGCTACTTTTAAGTTTGTTATGGTGTCCAGTTTGTTAGTGCTACTGCTGTCCATTGTTTGGGCTTGTTGGTAGTGTTGTCTTGTGTGCTACTGCTACTGCTGTCCAATTTTGGGCTTCTTTGTTAGTGTTCTCCAGTTTCTTAGTGCTACATGCTGTCCATTTTTTGGGCTTCTTTGTTAGTGTTGTCCAGTTTCTTAGTGCTACATGTTGTCCATTTTTTGGGCTTGTTGGTAGTGTTGTCAACTTTGTGTGCTACAACTACTGCTGTCCATTTTTGGGCTTGTTGGTAGTGTTGTCAACTTTGTGTGCTACTGCTACTGCTGTCCAATTTTGGGCTTCTTTGTTAGTGTTGTCAAGTTTGTGTGCTACTGCTACTGCTGTACAGTTTGTTAGTGCAAGGCTTCACGTCTGGGTTGCCAATTTTCAAACGGAATGCTGTCAAAATTTTTTTGGCCAAAACACCATGAATAAAACGGGTTGCCAATCTTCACGCCTGGGTTGCCAAATGAATGAGTACTTTGAATGGAAAGACTATTGATCCCAATAAATCCTTCATCTGGCACATCCAAGGAATTTGGAGTTCATCTCAATTGGGAATTTAAAAAGATTGAAGGTATTTTTTGGGTCCTGAGTTTGGAAAATGGAATGTTTTTTCTAGTCGGTGTATCAGTGACAAACAAGTGGTACTGACTTGTCGAGATGGGTACTTGGGAATGCCCGGTAAAAATTGCTCAAATATTCGGCTCATGAGGTAACCAACAGAACTATTTCCTCAATCTCTGCGCAAATCTAGTGCCCATTTACATCATTTTGTTTGGTCTTTTTTACTTGTACCAAGTGTGAAAAAGCTGAAGTCAAGTACAGCAAGGAAAAATAGTTCATTTGGAATGTAGAAGAATTTGCTACCCTACCCTCTCGGTGCATTCGGGTCGTCCAACATTGTAACAGGCGATCCGGATCAAAAGTGTCGTCCAAATTTAAAAAAAACAAAAACAACAAAAAAACAAAAACTACATTTCAATCCGGACCGTCGGATGTAAATTTAAACGGTCCGAATGCACTGAGAGAGTGTCAGCCATACCCTATTTGCATCAATATCTTGACGGGCTAATTTTAAAATACTAGTAATACATCAGAGGACTTGTGTAATATACACTCTCTGGTACCACAGTTGTCTCCCTTCCTTATCTACAGAAATGGTCAACAAAGCATGCACAACCACCAACCATCACGCCTCACATTTACGTCAACAAGTGCTATTACATTGCAAACTCCAAACTTTTATAACCTGTCAAGGTCGCAAGTGCCAACTTGTGATGTGTGTAGTCCTTTTCAATTCTAACAAGTGCCATCTATTTAGACATTTTTTGTACTTTCTACTGCCAATATAGGAAAGTGGTTGTGTATTGTAAAGTCTATCAGAGAGTGGTTGCACCTATATATGGAAAAGAAGCAGAGTGCATTTAGTACACATTGGCAACTGCCTTGCAAGCATTTGTTTAAAATCAATACATGAGAGAGTGAACCGTATTAACCCCAGGACTTGTGTGAATTGAGAAGTCATAAAAAAAAAATTCAGTAGATAAAATCGTTGGAAGTTTACTAAAATGAGCGATTATGTTGATCCGGCGGACTACTACGACTATGATATTTATGATGAAGACCCGTACAATGATGATGAGTTCGTTGACCCTTTCAATGTCAACGAATACGGAGAAGGTTCGAGTCACCCCATACGTCGTCACAACTCCGGTTGGAGAAGACCAGCTGCGGAAGCTATTTTACATATCCACAACCAAACCTACATGGGGAAGGAGCCTTGTCGTACATCTGCTTTCACGGGTGCCAAGTGGATCGCTGAATTGAACGTGGGTCACCCAAAGCGTATGTATCAAGCATTTCGTATGAGCAAGACCAATTTTTTGGCCCTCTGTCAGTTGCTTGAGAGTAGATATGGGCTGCGAGAGGCGGAAAGAATCTCTGTGCAAGAGCAAGTGGCTATATTTCTATGGATTGTTGGGCAACGAGCTAACAATAGAAGTGCACAAGAGCGTTTCCAACGTTCGGGGGAGACGATTTCAAGGCGTTTCCATCATGTACTTGATGCCCTCAACCGAATGGCTATCGAATGGCTTAGACCATGGCCATGGCCTCGCGAAGAAGTGCACAACAAAATACGAGAAAGTAAAAGATATTTTCCACATTTTCAGGTATTTTTGTTTCCAAACTGGATAATTCCTTCCATGGATTAATTTTAGCCATTTTTTGTTGGTCAAAAAAATCGATTATGGGTTACACCAATTTTGCCAAAAATTCATAAATTAACCAATTTATCAATATTGTCTTCCTTCTGACTTTAACAATTTGTTTGTTTCCCATAGGGTGCAATTGGTGCAATTGATGGCACTCACATCAAGGCCCACCCAAATCCCAATGACATTGCCAAATGGATTGGTCGCAAGGGGTATCCGACACAAAATATTATGGCGGCATGTGACTTTGATATGTGCTTTACTTTTGCGTTATCAGGATGGGAGGGAAGTGCACACGACACTAGAATTTTCTATGATTGTATCAGGGACGCGACCAATAATTTTCCCCACCCACAACAAGGTTAGTCGAACCTTTTATCTTTCTACCCAATAACAGTGAATTTCATACATATGTCCGCAAAACTTTTAAGGGATTACAACTACAATGTATAATACCGCAGGTGAGTATTATTTGGTAGATGCTGGGTACCCAAACATTCGGGGTTTTCTAGCACCATACAAAGGTTGTACGTATCATGTTCCAGACTGGCGAAGAGGTCGACAACCAAGGAATGACTTCGAATGTTTCAACAAAATACACTCATCCCTTAGGTGCACAATAGAAAGGACTTTCGGAGTATGGAAAGCGCGTTGGCCCCTTATATGTGACATGCCTATTGGGTACTCAATGGAAACACAGAAAGGCCTTGTAACTGCAACGATGACCATTCACAATTTCATACGAAGGAGCAACATGCCTGATATTCCCTTTGCCTTCTACGATACACGTCCAGAATTCATGCCTTACGAACGTGGAGTGGAAACGACGGCAACTCATGGGGCACATGGAGAGACGTGCCAACACGATGATGGTGAAATGGACCATGTGAGGATTCAAATTCGGGATCATATTGTAGCCAATCGTATACGTTAGATGCGTAAGGAGCAAGTGTTTGCCTATTTATTTTTTTGTTTCGGATGCTTTCTTTTTCATGTTTCAATTTGCCTGCTTTGTTGTTTGTTTTCGGTTACTGTGGCTGTTTTTATTTTGTATAATATGGTTATGTACTTTTTTATTATTAATTGTGTAATGTTTATAATTTTGTTTTCGTTGGCCAACTTTTTCCATTTTTTTAGCAATTACTTCTATATTCCATATATTCCGTAATTCTTATTACGGAAGAACATCCATTTATGTAAACAAAAAAAAGGGAAAAGAGACCATCTAATAATATTTTCCAATTAAAAAAAAAAGGCTCAAACCGCAAGGTTTTTTGTAACAAAAATATTCCCAAACGAATTTGAAAAAAAAAAATAGAAATCTTTGTTGTGCCCACACATGTTTTCCCAAACCCAGTTTGTGTAGAAAACAGTTCATGGTGGGTAGTTTGCCCCGTTGGCATGTTGTAAGGGTTAAATCAGTAAAATCCAAACCAAAACTCATTTTCATCATTTTTCTCCCAAACACTACTACTTTTGCAAAATGCATTCTGCACATTTCTCCCAAACACTCTTCCCAGATTCAAAACTCATTCTGGCCATAATCCAAAAAGCCAAAAAGCCAAAAATGAAAAGCTGAAAAGTTGTCTCCCAAACACCCCCTTCATCTCAGGGCAACAGATCACGACTAGGACCCACCTCCTCACTTGAGTGGCACCTAAACCGCCACAGTCACGTGATTCATCCTCCTCTCATCTCTCCCCCTCCCTCTCTCTCCACCACTATGCACTGTCGTCATGTCCTCCTCCACCACCCTCCCCCACTCCCCCCTCCTCCCCCACCACTCTAACCCAAACCTCCACTTCACCCGCCGCTCCCTCCTCTCTCTCTCCACCACCCTCTCTCTCTCCTCCCCTCTCTCCTCCTCCTCCGCCACCACCCCACCACCAGACACCACCATCACTGACCGCATCTTCATGGACTTCAGCATCTGCCCAAACTACTTCCTCAACCGCAACCTCGGCGACGAACTTGCCCTCTGCGCCGACTCCGAACCCCTTGGCCGGCTCGTCCTCGGCCTATACGGAAACCTAGTCCCCCTCACCGTCTCCAATTTCAAGTCCATGTGCACTGCCCCCACCAACTACTCTTACAAAGGTACTGATGCAGATGGGGATTTTACAAAATAGTAGTATTGTTTTAAGCATAGAAATAGTACATTTAATTTTTCATAACAACGACTTTGTCTGAATCATGCAATTATAATACAGAGTTTTAGTTTCCATGGTTCATTTGATTTTTTCGTCTTTCCATGGTCAACATAGTAATTTCTAGAATTATATGGTTTCATTTTTTGTTGTTATTTCCTAGTACGTATAAATTGAGCTGTAAGCATTAGGACAATTTGGGTAAGTTTGATAACGAGAAAACAAAGTGCTCTTTCTAATATGTAGAAATATAGTTTGTAAGTTGTTGTATTATTCTTATTTTTCAATATGCTTTGCTGCGTCAGGTACTTTGGTCCAGAAGATATTCCCTGGCCAATTCTTCCTCGCCGGGCGCCAAGGCCGCCGTGACAAGGGGGAGGTGAGGCCGCCCGTGGACCTAGTTCGGAATACTGAGGCTGTCGATTCTAGGGCTTTTTTGCTCGGGCATTCGAGACCGGGGGTTGTTTCGCTGTGTTTGTCGGAGAATGATGATGATGATGAGATTAAGTTGAATCCGAATTACCGGAATGTTGAGTTCTTGATCACTACTGGGCCTGGTCCCTGCCCGCAGCTTGATAGCGGGAATATTGTTTTTGGAACAGTGCTTGAAGGTATGATCTTGTTGTGTAATTCAAGCGTGTTACCTTTGTTTCTGTGACTATGTATGCTCATGTGTACATACATGATTATGGTGATTATATACTCAAGAGGATGTGGTAACAAAAAATATACGGGATGAAGGAAGGATAAAAAGAGTGAAACCAATCAGTTGAGTTTGAGGTGAAAATTTACCAATGTGAATGTGTGATGGTTAATGTTAATTTTTCTTTTGTTCTTTTGCTTTGAGTGGTCACACATATTTTGGTAATACTTCTCTTAATAAAGGCAAATGGTAGACTGATAATACAGAAGAGCATGGAAATTTTGATTACCATTTTATGGTTCTTGATCAACAGAGAAACAACCAGACTCAAAGTGAAAAGTGTACTTTGGTTGCTATAGAACCTTCGAGTACTTAAAATTGGTAAATAGTGTCATTGCGGTATTTGGAGCACTTATGAGGTTGCTTCTTCTTCTTTTTCCCAAGAAACTTTATTTCCCAGATAATTGAGACTTGATAGTAAAGACTAACAACTGCTCAAATAGCCTACTCTAGACTTGTGGGTATGCTTTCAGATCAAGGGTTGGCTAGGTGGATGAGGCGGTATCTTACTGGACGTGGGATGCACTGATTTAGGTCATGCTACTCTGTTTTTTTCCCCCCCTTTTAAGTGTAAAAGCTTTGTTTTGGAGTCGGCCTGTCGTCATGCCAGGATATACTAGGACATGCTCAAACTTTACTAAATACTACAACCAATACAACTACTGAAATTATGGAGAGACTCATAAATCATGTTCTGTGTTCTGTTTTCAAATAATAAGCCTTTGATCAGGAGAAGGGATTTTCTCTTTTAGACTCCTGTAGTTGCTTCTAACTCACTTGTAATAGTAAGTGCTTCTTTTGTACTTGGATAACCTTTTTTTTTTTATATCTTCTTTCCCTTCTTAGTTATATCGTACTCCCTCCGTTCCCATTTGCTTGTCCACTAAAGTCGTGCCACTTTTCAAATAAACAAATAAAGTGTTTTTGTGTATCATTTTTCAAAATTTTTACACCGAATTAAAGTACTCATTGTGTACTTTAATTCAGTGTGAAAAAATTTGAAAAATGATACACGGAAGCACTTAATTTTTTGATTTGAAAAAAGGCAAGAGAGAGAGAGAGAGAGAGAGAGAGAGAGAGAGAGAGAGAGAGAGAGAGAGAGAGAGAGAGAGAGAGAGAGAGAGTGGGACAAGCAAATGGGAACGGAGGGAGTACGTCACTGCTGGGTGCTTCTTTTGGCAACTGTTTTAGCAGGGTTTGTACTGGTTCATTAATTTCGATTCGACCCTGAGTTGTTGGCTTCAGTGACTGAACAATCATATTTGAATGAGCTTATGATCCGTTCCATAGGCATTCTTGTTCCTCAAAACTCATATGTCCTGTTGTCTTAGCTGGCCATCCCTTCCTCCCTAATGCTGTTGCTGCTGCTGCTGCTGATGATGATTATGAGACTATTGTTCAACTGAATTATATTCCTTGTTTATCTTTAAGTGGCCAACATATGGAGGTTCCATCATTCACATTCAGAGTGAGATAAGGATTCTTTAGTTACCCTAGCCTAGCGTACTGCGTGCCGGTAGATAGATTTAAATAGAATATGACAAGGGTGAGGATATGAGACACGCGTCCGACAACCGAACGAAAAGTGGTGCTATCCTGTAGTTTATGGCAGGAGCTCAATTTGTATGAATAGAACACTTCTAGTCTCCTGCTCTCTTACATGGATGGAGGTAGAAATTTCCCTTCTTCCGAAATTCCATTTGATTTCAAGTACATTCGTAGATAGTAACAAAGCTTGTGGAGAAGTATTATATAGAGTATGTACTTAAATTTTCGTGGTGTATCCACATACCCATACCTATACTTTGATACATACTCCCATAACCTACAATTATGAGTTTTCCACCGGATGGCAATCCCAAACTTGATACTCATATCAGAATTCATTTTACATAATCGACATAATGATCTCTCTTTGAGGTAGCATTGTATGGTAAACATTGTTACAAAAGCATAACCATACATTTCTTCAGTCATCATCAGAGGCATCCACTGATTGTCGTCTCACCTGTTAAAAAAAGAATTGCTAAACCCCGTTGTACTAGCATTTATGAGTTCGACAGTTGTTCTTAATATGAACTGGGAATGTGCTTCAAGGTATCCTCTGGAGTCTGGAGTGATACCTTTCTTGGGTATCTCTTCTGTTTTTATGCACGTTACATTTACTTAAAAGTTTAGATGATAAGAAACCTGGTCCTCTGCAAAAATGCAGTACAGAGATTGACGATAAAATTTCTCTCCTAAGTTTTTTAAGATGTGGCACACTTCCTCCAGTTTGCTTCAACTCTTCAATGATGGGTGTTGGAACCATATGAAAATGCTACTCTTCCACAAATTTGCACCTCTTCTTCAATCAATATGGTTTGGCAATGGCATTTTGGATTAGAAAGTATCTTGATGTCTTATTGGATGTAGAGTGATAGGCCATCAATGTATCATATGATTCTGTGTATATGTGTGGAATATATTTTCCGTTGTTATAGTGTGACACTACAGTTTTTAGTAGTGCAAATCAGTTCATGCTCTTCAATACAAAAATTAGTGTCTTCTTTTCTTCTCTCCTGATAATTCAAGTCTATTAAACAATTTTCTCTCCTTGTTGGATGGGATTTCAGGTATGGATGTTGTGACAGCAATAGCTTCCATTCCCACTTATAAACCCGGCGAAAGAATCCAGCAATATAACGATTTTGCTCAGTTTCTTGGAGATGAAAGAGCCAAAAATGCTCGGGCAATCTGGAACAAGCCCCTCAAGACTGTTTATATCAATGACTGTGGAGAGCTCAAAGTGACAAAACCTGCCTTTTCTCCTAGTCTACCTTAACACTGGTATTTCTGTATATAAAAAAAAACTCACATTTCACTATAATTTTTGTCGGAAACAAAAAAATTTCCTTAAAGTTTATGTATTACAAAGGCAGAGAGGGTTCATAGTTCAATTCCTCTATGCACGAATTCACATAGCTGAGAATCAAAAAGATTAATGGTAGACTCCTATTTATATGCGTTATTTTTTAACAAATTGGAGGGGAAAGGCTCCAAATGGTGCAGATAAAGCCACCCTAAGTGATCTATTTTCTGTGCAAATGAGGTCTAGCATGTAGATTGGAGTTGATTGTCTTCAAAGATGAAACTGCTGTTGGATTTCTTCTCTCGTCATGTTGTGGAATATCTGTTGGACAAAGGGACAAACAGATCCAACAGATGTAAATGGAAGAAAACAATAGGAAAAAGGAAAAAAAGAAACAAGAAAAGAACAAAATCATATCGATTACCCATCAACATCATCGAGAAACAACCAATTAATGTGCACCGTTTATATTAAACCTCTATGATATGATCCCCCTTTCTTGTCAGAGCATAAATTGTCTGAATGGAATTTAGCATAGAGAGTTAGCATACACAAATCTCAGTTGTAGAATTAGTGTTTGAATTAGCAAAACGTTTCTCCCGGTAGTAGAAGTCCAGTTAGAATTCTCGCCCGCCATAGTCGTTCATCATTGTGGAGGCAATTGAACCATAACCTTGAGAAGACTTTCATACCATATTTTTTTTGAGCTTGTCGCAGTTAAGTCATATCAAGGTAAACCAGTTTGATTGCGACATTGCAAGTAAGTTGATCTTCTCCATTTATTGGTATTTTGAATCTTGAGTGGTGCAGTTCTTCTGTTTGGCAGCATCAATGCTGCTACTCCTGAACTTGCTATTGCCTAGGGCAATTAGATTCTGTGATCTAATGGTAGCTAAAATAGCTCGATATAAATATGTTTTGTCTATTCCTCCTGGTCCGTCATTGAAAAAGAACATTGTTAGATTCTGTGATCATCAGAATCCATGTTGCATAGCCCACATAATGATCTCTCTTTCGAGGTAGCATATTGTGACAAACATTGTTAGTGAATCATAACCATGAGCTTCTCCAACCATCATGAGAGGCACCCCCACTGATTTTCACGACCCGGTTATGGTAATTAGGAATTTAACAGTTCTCAAGGATGAACTGGTGGTTCAAGCTACCCGCAGGAGTCTGGAGTGTTACCCTTGTCGGGTATCTCTTCTGTTGTTTTGCGCGTTGTATATGACTACAGTTTATATGATAAGATTAGCTGACCAACCTGGTCCTAACGCACTAAATATCGCGTGGTAAGCAGTTTTTACCAAAGCATAATCTTGCACTTCTCCAATCATCAGCAGAGCCACTCCACCGATCGCCCTCCCCCAAGTTCTCTATATTTCACGAATCACGTCGGTGTGTTTATGTTGGTTTTTCCCATGTGAGGGAGAGGATCACGTAGCGTGGGATAATTCCCCGGTACTCCCAGGACATGGTTCACACTGGATCACTACCTTTGCCTCTTGTATATGTACTGTGTAAGGAGTAGTGTAGTGTGTCGTGTCATGATGTGAGAGATAGAGCTGAGTGTGTGTGTGTGTGGGGGGGGGGGGGGGGGGGGGGGGGGGGGGGGGGGGGGGGGGGGGGGGGGGGGCGGTTGTGGCTTCCTGGAGAGGTTTTTCATTTTGTATAAGGAGTTTTTCTCAGATTTCTTGTGCGTTTATGTGTGCGTGTGTGACCCGAAAGAACAACAAATTGGAATTAGAGCCAGGTTCAAAGTATGTGAATTTCACAGTTGTTCTTCAGATGAGTTGGGTCAAGTTATCCTCTGGAGTCCCTTGGGGATCTCTTCTGTTGTTAGGCACGTTGTATGTACTTACCAATAAGATTGCCTGACCAAACCTGGCCCTACTTTCATGACATTTTGTTTTTGATTGTGGAGCAAGTGTAGGGGTCCACTGATCCTCACTGGACTTTCTGAAAAAAGAGATAAGGTCTCATTCTATACGAAAGGGGAACCATTGACTACTTGCCAAAGACGTCCCTTTTGCCAAGGCCTTGAAAGGTTCAATTGCTTTTTTTCCCCATGCAATAAGATGTAAGTAAATCAGATTGCTGTTCCATAAACTCGAATCCACAACCTCGCCCAATTGTAAATACAAACGTCCCCGTATCAGCTAAAATGGAAATCAATAGTGAAGTTTCAAGAGATCCAGAAGGGACCTGCCTAACATTTCCCCAGCCCTGAAGGCTTCGGGAGTTCGGACACAACAGCTATCAGCTATGCTTGTAAACACCAAAAGGGATCCAAATCAAGTTGTCACAGCAGAGGCTCAGCAATACTAATCATGTACAATTGTAAAAATGGGACCACTGACCAAACAGGTCCTTGAAAAAAAACATTGCTCCAGAGGGGTGGGGTTTTGGGTAAGGAACACCAAG